>PISX010002212.1:0-64036 GCA_004024625.1 Mellivora capensis | reverse complement strand
CCAAAGGCAACCACCAACCTTCATTCTTTTTTTTTTTTTTTAAGATCTTATTTATTTCTTTGACAGTGAGAGAGATCACAAGTAGGCAGAGAGGCAGGCAAATAGAGAGAGGGGGAAGCAGCTCCCTGCTGAGCAGAGAGCCCGATGCGGGGCTGGATCCCAGGACCCTGGGATCATGACCTGAGCCTAAGGCAGAGGCTTAACCCACTGAGTCACCCAGGTGCCCCAACCAACCTTCATTCTTAATGAAGTCTTCAGTCTTAATGGATTTGTCTGTGCTAAATATTTCCTATAAATGGCATTGCACCACATGCGGTCTTTTGTATCGAGATTCTCTCACAGAGCGTAATATTTTTAAGATTCGTCCATGTCATCATCCATCAGTAGTTCATTCCTTTTTATTGCCAAATGCCAGTCCATTGTATGGATGGACCACATTTTGTAGATCCACTCCCGACAGACATTTAGGTTGTTCCCGCTTTTTGACAGTTATGAATAATACTGCTATGACATTTGCATACAGGTTATTATGGAGAAGGAGGTTTTCATTCTATCTAGGAGTGTCATTACTGGGTCATATGGTAACTATGCGTAATATGTTTTTATAATATTGTTTGGGGTTTGTTTTGTTGACATCTCCAGCGTGCATTCGCCCATTCCCCCTTAAAATCTCCAACAGTGAAGAACTTACGGGGCAGAAAAAAGATACGCTCAGCCCAAAAATTTGGTTGCAACTACCACATAAGCAGAAGCTCTAAATCATGCCATCTCACACTGAGGTCATGAGGTAATTTCCCTGATTTACTCAACTGCTTAAATAAATGAGGCAAGTCATACTGGAAAGACACAAACAACATTCAGTTTTATTTTGTGATACTTTTCTGTCCCTCTGACCTCCCACTTAGATTCTATTTAAACTCAGGAAAGAAACTCTTTAGCTATATTTTCAACTTAAGCTTATTTCAATTGTATTAGACTCCTGATACAATCAGGCTCCGTTAACGCTAGTCCCTGCCTCTAGCCTGATGATGTGACCCAGCTACAACCAGTATCCACAGCACATCTGAACAGTTTGTTACATCTAGGTGAGTTCTGAAGAAGCTGAGATTCCTTCCAGCTCAAGCTAAGATTCTCCTGATATGTGGGGGAGGCAAGGAGAAGAATTTATCTTCATGTGTGAGAAAATACCTATATTGCAATAACAAACAAAATGAGCATCATATCAACTTGATATCCTATTTTTATCCTTGGCCCTTTGATGATGAAACTCCCTCTCTTCTGTGGGCAGGAGGAGAAAGTAGATTGGCAAAGTCAGCCTTTAAAGGAAGCACAGAAAAAGCTGAGCTGTTCTGTAAGATGAAATGAACAATTCCAAATCACTTCCCAGGGCTGGAAAGTAAGTACATTCCCTGGGTAGGATTTGTGTCGTCTCAAAAATGTCAAAATACTTGACATTCACGTGAACAGCACTGACCAAGTCCTTGGATGGATATTCCACTGTGGGGTTAAGATAAGAACTCCGTGTCCAACTGAGTAACCAGCCCCACAGATCAGCCTAATTTGCCGTCCTGAAATCCCCAACACGGCAGGTCCCAGCAGCCATCCTGGTGTAAAGAACCTGCATCTTGACAGACTTCGGAACCATATTCATCACTTCTTAAAAAAGCACTCAGTTGGGCACCTGGGTGGCTCAGTGGGTTAAAGCCTCTGCCTTCGGCTCAGGTAATGATCTCAGGGTCCTGAGATCAAGCCCCGCATCAGGCTCTCTGCTAGGCAGGGAGCCTGCTTCCTCCTCTCTCTCTGCCTGCCTCTCTGCCTACTTGTGATCTCTCTCTCTCTCTCTCTCTCTCTCTCTTTCTGTCAAATAAATAAATAAATAAATCTTTAAAAAAAGAAAGGCACTCAGTTACAGTATTTAAAATGAAGGCTCTTGGAAAGGAAATCTTGCATTGGAAAAGCCCTCTTGTTTTCCCAATAATTCACAGGAGACACTCAAAGGAGACTCTCCCACCCAACTCCCTCTTCACATTTCACTCACCCAGAGCACACAGAGAAGGGCTGCATCTTCATCTAAAGAACAGTTCAAACAAAAAAAATCTGCTCACCTCGTTACTATGGCAGGAAGAGCTACGTCTTGGTATCCCAACACATGCACGATTACCATCAAATCCACCCCAGCACGTGTTACAACTTGCACTTGTAACGAGCTAGCTTTGCTATGATGCTTCCCCGTGGCTAAGCATCGATGGGCAGAAACTAGTCCAGGGGCTCTAGCTGTATTTGCTCATTTAAGCCTCACTACAAGTATTAAATGATATGCCCAAGTCCATCATTTTGCACAAAAGGAAACACAGCTGAACAACCTGCACCATGTCCAGAAGCCAGATCACGGCAGAGCTGAGGTTCCAGCAGTCTGCCTGTAGCTGGTGTGTGTCATGGAGGCATGCCTGTGCATGTGGGTCATAAATCTTCCTTGTAAGAACTTTATGAGACAGGTCAGCCATGTGGAAGAAAGCTCATTTCAAGGCAATGATTCCAATTTTGCACTTCTCCATCACGCAAATGCTGGAGAGAACTCTCCACCAGTGTCCCCAAGACTACATAGCTGAGTGTTCTGTTACCTAAGGGTGGTGGATAGGTTACAGGCTGAGAGGTCAGAGTACATGGGCCTGACCTTCTGACTGCCCGGGCAAGCTGCCTCACCTCAGACAAGTTACGAGATCTCTATGTGCTGCCACTTCCTCGTGCGGAAAATTGGGAAAACCCACTCCCAACACCCAGAAATGTCCCTCTCCGTGACCACTGGCCATAAACGTCCCAACTTTGCTCCGCTCACAGCAGCATTCCCAACACCTAGAACAGTGCCAGCCCTCCACAAATACTGGAGGGCAGTTCTGTAACAGCTCCTTGAGATGAGAGTTTTTGCCTTTGCTATTTCGGTTACTGCTATATCATCAGTGCTTAGAATACTGCCTGTTAGCAAGTGAGCCCTCCAACGTTCACTGGACGGGTAAGTCAGTGAGCCTGACGGGTAAGTCGATGGCCTGCCTGGGCTGTGCCTTGTGCTTGGATCCACAGACTCTCCCGCCTTTCTCAGGGGGTCATGAAGTAGAAGCCGCAGAAATGTAGAAATGTAGAAAGTAGAAGCCGTAGCCCTGCCGAAACGGACTCTGCCTCCCGTCCTTTGTGACGACACCTCAAACTCCAGTCCCAGCTCCCCCTTTCCTTGTGAATGAAAATATGAAACATAATTAATGGAGAGGAAAAGGGGGGAAAAAGGGACTATTAATACAGAATTTGAGACAGCCAGTCACACATGGTTTGGGTTTGATCTGGTTGTGGTTTCTTTAACTACAGAAGAATAGGAAACAAAATGGAGTCATGTAATGGTCAATGGGATTGTGGTGGTTCTGTCTGTTTTACGGCCCCAGAGACTCAAGGCAGTCACGAGCCTTCCAAACAACACCAGAAAGCGCAGCGGGGTGTGTGGCGAGGCATGCATGTTCTCAATATTCATGACAACTACGAGTTTTACAAACACAGACACCCCCAAGCCCAGCTCCCGGTGTGAGCATTGCCCACTACCGTACGAATGGATGCGGAGGACCCAGGTGATGGTGAAAGGGAAGGAAAGGGCAGGAGCAGTGGACATGAGGAAGAGCAGCAACCCCCCGTTCCTTACCCAGACCACCTCCATGAGATGGTCTAAGAACCGTGAAAAGGGGATTCTTGCACGAACCATTTAGAGAACTATTACATAACGTGGCACAGGAGTCATGATGGCAGCACTTAACTAGAAGCTGAAAAACATAAAAGGTACTCTCAGCTTCCACAAGGAATAGGAATTTCATAGACAGCATTTTCATCATATTTGGTCAAAGAATCCTTATTTTTTCAAAGCATCTCCCAGGACTGGGGTTTTTACAATGCTTGTCAGGAAATCCTAGAATAGGATATCAAATAGGAACAAAGGTGGCAAGGGACAAAAGAGTCAGTTGGTGGATTAATACTAATAAGTAGCTTATTCCTCTGACCAAATTAAAAAGGTGAAGACGTTTTGGTCATTTCATCCATTTGGAGTAAATGCTCATCCTTCTGGGAGTATGATTACAGTTACAAAACTATGGAAACATCACTGGCTCGCTGAGAATAATGACACCATTTATCACTCTAATGGGGACAGGAAAGCCCATCTCCAGGATAATGCTCTCATCTTTTAACCGATGGCAGCTATAGATACAAGCTTAGGGTTTCCCCCTCCACTTTCTGCCCCTGGAGAAACACAAAAACATGATCTCTTAAGAATCTTCTAGTAGGAAAAAAAAAAAAAAAGAATCTTCTAGTAGGTCACGAAGGGAAGGTTCACTTCGGGGGTTTAAATAAGAAGGGGGAGAAAAGCAGACTTTGACATTCAAAATGCTTTGTTTTTCCAGTTGAGTTGCCTACAGGTTTACGAATGGACAAAACCAGAGTAGTTTCTCTTTAGTTGACTACTGCCCTCTGCTTGAACCTGAGGACAGTTTCTAATATGTCCTCCAAGAATATATAAATCAAAGCCTTGCCTAGGTCTACCCAATACACACACGAATGACTTGAGGTTGGAGCACCTGAGTTGCTGTCTTCTACTTACCGCCTGCATGACTCCAGCTGTATTACCTCGGCTGCTCCCAGACCCATCAAACCCAGCCCATCTAAAATGGCGTACATTTTTTGCCATGATCCTGCTTCCTGTAAGGTCTATCCCAGTTAGGGACATGCAAGGACTGGAGGAATCACCCTCCTCTCTCACCACTGACACGTACCACCTTCAGGGCAGTCCCCACCTGACCCTACCTCTCCGTGATCATTACACTGCTGTGGTGCAGACCTTCTTCTGTATTACTTACAGCAGTGTGCACCCCCCTCCATTCTCCCTAATCCCTGCCAAACCCTCCAATCCGCTCTCTACATTCTCACAGAGACCTTTTGAAAGTAATAATCTAACCTGATTTGCTTGAAACAGCTCCCACAGCTGTCAGGGTGGAGCTCCAGTTCCTTGCCTTGTGTACAAGCCAGGTCACTATGCCTCCCTCCCAAGGCTGTGTTACTGGCAACACACACACACACACACACACACACAAACACACACACCACCCCTAATCAACAGGAGTACAAAATGATCTGCATTTCCCTTGATTCATCATGTGATTCAGAACTCTGTATTGCGTACGTTTCCATTGTCTGGGATTTCTTTCCTTCCGTATGATCACAGATCCAGGGTCACCTCTTCCAGGAAGATTTCCCTGACCACTCCACCACCCCAAGCCACAGATTTCTCACACCAATATTTGTATATGACTCCTGCTGGACTTAGCATAATGTGCTGGGGCAGCTTGTTTTTCTGCCCCAATCCCAACTGTCAGTCCCTTAAGGGCAAGAATTTAAACATTTACTCTGACCCTACTTTGCTCTCAATTAGTTTAAAGGTGGATTAGAAGGGAAGAAAATACACAAGTAAAAATGACCAGAAAAAAAGCAAGGATGAGAGCTTCATAAATAAGGATCACACAAAAATGCAGTCAGCAGTACCCTACACATATGCAGGCCAGAAACTTAGCACCAAGTTTTTGGTTTTTGTTAACCAGCTATAAGAAAAACACCTGGTAAGTTAGAGGTAGAGCAATAAATGCAAGCCAAACATTCAGGAGAAGGCAGCATTCCTGACAGGAAACCAGGAAGAGGTTTCTCCTACAGGTTTTTAGGAGAAAGCATAAGGTGACCCTTAGGCACCTCCTTAGGCAGGCAGGAACTGCCCCTCTGCCAACTCCCACCTGCCAGTACATCATCTAGAGAACACAGATGTGAGGGCAACTCCAAGGGGGCCCAAGCAGGTCCAGCCTAAACAGCAAGCCCAGCTGCTGAACTTAATCCAGAAGTTTGTGCGGGATGGATGGGCCACACAGACTTCCAACAACTTGCTACAAACCTTCCTTACCCAAGACTACTTTAATTTTTTTTTAAGATTTTATTTATTTACTTGACAGAGAGAGAGAGACAGCAAGAGAGGGGATACAAGCAGGGAGAGTGGGAGAGGGAGAAGTAGGCTTCCCACTGAGCAGGGATCCCGATGCGGGGCTCGATCCCAGGACCCCAGGATGATGACCTGAGCCTAAGACAGACACTTAATGATTGAGCCACCCAGGTGCCCCATCCAACACTACTTTTTAACAAATATGGGGGCCAAGAGTTGAAGATTTTACTACCTGACAAATAAGTGAAATCCAACTCTTTTATGTTGCCAAACACAAGCAGAATCAAAACTATTCACCAGCAGTCAATTTTGGTGGCTTCAGGGCAAGGGTCTTGTCCTACTTTTTCTCCCTAACCCCAGCATCCAGCATGGTGGTTCTCAGCCTTATCAGACTATTGTCCCTTTACACATAACAGATATTTTATAATCTCCCTCCACTCTCCTGAAATGGAATAATGTAACCATACCTTAATATATATGACCTCATCCTCACACATAATTTCAAAAAATAAAAAATATTCTAAAATATAAAGGAAAAGGAAAGACTTGATAATCAGATAATACATATTTCAGTATATAAATTGTTTGCCCAAACTACCTTATAAGACATAATGACAAAGTCAGATTCCTACAACTACTAAGATTTGGGATTAAAAACAAAAACAAACAAACAAACATGAAATCGGAATCTGTCCAAGAAGTCAGGACTATTTAAGAACAAAGATAAAAATGTTCCCCAGAGGGGCGCCTGGGTGGCTCAGTTGTTAAGTGTCTGCCTTCAGCTCAGGTCATGATCCCTGGGTCCTGGGATCAAGCCCCGTATCAGGCTCCCTGCTTGGTGGGAAGGCTGCTTCTCCCTCTCCCACTCTACTTCCTTGTGTTCCCTCTCTTGCTGTGTCTCTCTCTTTATTTATTTATAAATAAATAAAATCTTAAAAAAAAAATATGTTCCCCGGAATCAAAACTTGTGTCTATCACAAAGACTTGCTAACAGATCAGACTTACTTGTATATGGAAAAGGGAAAAAAAATTAAAAAACAAACATGAAATGCCCCTGGAGCAAATAATACATTATACGTTAATTTTTTTAAAAATGTGAAATGAAGTCGATTGCATGCCCAGAGAAACTGCCACATTGGAGAAAACAAAGACGTACAGGATTCCTGCAGATGAGCTGGGTTTTATATACAACTGAGGGATCAATAATGCATTATTTTCTTAAAAATTTTTTAAATGTACTTATTTGTCAAAGAGAGAGAAAGAAAGCACAGGGCGAGCGACAGAGGGAGAAGCAGGCTCCCTGCTGAGCAAAGAGCCTGATGTGGGGCTCAATCCCAGGATCCTGGGATCATGACCTGAGCACAGACACTTAACTGACTGAGCCACCCAGGTGCCCCTCAATAGTGCATTATTAAGAATATAGCTCTTGGGGCGCCTGGGTGGCTCAGTGGGTTAAAGTCTCTGCCTTCAGCTCAGGTCACGATCCCAGAGTCCTGGGATCGAGCCCCGCTTCGGGCTCTCTGCTCAGCCGAGAGCCTGCTTCCCCCTCTCCCTCTGCCTGCCTCTCTGCCTACTTGTGATCTCTGTCAAATAAATAAATAAAATCTTAAAAAAAAAAAAAAAAGAATACAGCTCTTGCTGGGGACTCCCCAAGTGGTTGTGTACACTCAGTCTCTGAAGCCCCATGAGGACTGTCAACAACTGTGTGGGACCACCTGGGTTGGGTACAACAGTCTGCACCCTGTGGAACATACAGCCTCCCCTGCCTTCAGGCCTGCATGCCAGTGGTCGTTTCCATCCCCTTCAAGACCAACTAGCCCAGGGCAGAGCAGGGCTCCACAAAGGTGGAACGAGCTAAGGGGCTAGTGACTGATGAAGGACAGCCTGGAAGGATCACACCAAACTTGAACGTGAGGAGAATATACTGAGTCAGGAGAGTAGCCTTAAGATCAGGAGGGTGGCAAGGCCTGGTCAAGGGCACTCAGTAAATGCTAACTGAATAAAAAGTGGCAGCAGATTACATTGTTCAACACTGTTAGAGAAACCAAGGTCCTTGTGTCCCACAACCCTGATCCTGTTTGTGAGTCCCTCGGTCCCTGCTACCTTCACAACCCACTTCAACCACCAGTTAACTTGTTAGTCCTGAGCACTTCCTGGGTTCCTCAGGGCAGGGAAGGAGCCTGTGTACCTTCTTCAGTTTCTGCAGCACTGGATGGTTTGTCTCGTCTTTCCTCTGGCCTGGCTTCTTGATCTTCAAGAGTCTAAGAAAGAAAAAAAAAAAAAAAGTCAATGAAAACAATCGGTGGCTTTAGATATGTGACAAGGAGATGGAAATCACAAACATGGGTCTGGGAGCTGGGACAGGCTAGCCAGTCTGGGGAGGTCTGGAAAGACAGGGTGGGTAAAACTGCTTGGAGTACACGCAGGCAGCACCCCAGGAACATGAGGAGAGATACTTGCGGGAACCGAGAGGCACAGGCTGCAAATGTCCTTGCCACGAATCTTCTGCTGTCCCACATCACAAGCAGAAGGGCCTCAGGCACATAATGCATGAACCAAAAAGGGGCCAGAAGAACAGAAAATCTTGAAACTATAAACAAGAGTTACTGTTTCTGCAGGTGCCCATCCCTGAGCAACCCCTCCCCATGCCATAGGACACAGGAGTCTGGGGGGGCAGGACCCCCATCACAGGGAGGACCCAGGTTGTGCACAGGCCTTGCTCATCAAGCCAGCATATGCTGGTGCAGGTTGACCTGGATTTGAGCAAACTGGGGGCCTCAGAGACAAAGTGCCCTCCTGGAGCTCTTAGCATTTTCTTTTCAAATGGTTACTGCCCGGCCAGTGAATGATGAAGAGCCACAGAATTATATACTGATGTGCCAAAGGGTAAAACAGCCCAATACTGCATCCACGCATATTCCCAAGCAGACACATGGGCACCCTTGAGCAGGGAGCCCTACAAATGGCCCAGACCCCTGAACACTCATGGGCATGTTATTAATTAAACTCAGTCTATCAAGCGCCTTGCTCTTGACCATTTCAGAACAACATTCTGAGCCCACAATAATAAGAGCAACAAAAAGCCATGAAAATATACACAGTTAACCAAACCACAAAGGGGCAGGAAACACGTGCCCACTCACCTGCCCCCCGCCCCCTTAGCTGTTAACTCCCACCTGCCTTACTCACAAGATGCAGTATTGTCTCTTCTAGGCCCCATCATGGAATTACACGGTGGACCAGAGCAGATACGTACTGGGAGGCGCCATGGAGGTGGGAGCCTGAGTGCCTAGGGTCCTAAAAGGTCTCACCACTTAGGCTCAAGGCCCAACACAAGCAGCCCACATGATTACCTGCGGTCAGCCCTCACCCTGAAACCCTAGTCTTCCGGTGAGGGTAACTGCTAAGCCTACCTGAAAAGGGCATCAGAGAATGCTGCTTTCTGATTACAAAACAAAAATGAAAGAGGTTCAACGGATGAATGGATAAGTAAGATGTGGTCCATATACACTATGGAGTATTATGCCTCCATCAGAAAGGATGAATACCCAACTTTTGTAGCAACATGGATGGGGACTGGAAGAGATTATGCTGAGTGAAATAAGTCAAGCAGAGAGAGTCAATTATCATATGGTTTCACTTATTTGTGGAGCATAACAAATAACACGGAGGACATGGGGAGATGGAGAGGAGAAGGGAGTGGAGGGAAATTGGAGGGAGAGATGAACCATGAGAGACTATGGACTCTGAAAAACAACCTGAGGGTTTTGAAGGGGCGGGGGGTGGGAGGTTGGGGGAGCCTGGTGGTGGGTATTATGGAGGGTACACATTGCATGGAGCACTGGGTGTGGTGCAAAAACTATGAATTCTGTTACGCTGAAAAGAAATAAAAAAAAATAAAATAAAAAAATGAAATAGGAAAGTACTTTTTTTTTTCCATGGGGTGTATTAAAACAATTTTTATTCTTTTTAGTAAATTTGGATGCAATTGTAGGACACTTAAATTTCCTAGTTGCCTTATTAATTTTAGCCAAGTTCTAGAACTAAATTCTCAATATTCTGATTAACAGGGAAAACTGTTATGAGGAGAGAACTAAAACATGACTGAAAAATGCAGCTAAGGGGACGTGTGGGTGGTTAGTTGGTTAAGCAGCTGCCTCCGGCTCAGGTCATGATCCCGGGGTCTTGGGATTGAGCCCTGCATCGGGCTCCCTGTTCAGCAGGTAGCCTGCTTCTCCCTCTGCCTGTTTCTCCCCCGGCTTGTGCTCTCTCCCTCATTGACAAATAAATAAATAAAATCTTTACCAAAAAAAAAGTGCTACCCTCCAAAACACGGTTCCCAAAATAATGACTTTGCAGTGTGTACTCTCAAGGAATGTGAGTTATTATACAGCAGAATGAAGAGACATACACACCTTGAGGAGAAAGGCTCTGTCCCAGAAGTATTTCCTGAAGAGTTTAATGTCTGCCTCCAACATATGCTCAGCTGTGTGGTTCAGCGTCAGGGTCAGCGTCTCTGATGAGTGAAGATACTGCAGGAAAGCTTGTTCGCTGAGCTGCACTCTGGAGAAGCCTGGGGAGTGTCTGCCCTGGAAACTGAAATGTCACAAATCAAAACCCACTGGCAGTTTCAGAGTCATCAACCCCAACATCCCACTACCCCCACGGCCCCCAGTATTACCAATCCAGCTGGCAAAACGATCCATGAAAACCACCTACTGACAACAAATACGTAAGATCATGTAAACAGACGCTAATAATAAAGCCACTATCTTCCCCTAGACAAGATGCCAAGTGAGGAGCTAATCACATACACGACATACATTACCCGTTACTTATAGCACGAATGAAACTACTGACTTCTAAACGTCGTATTTTACTGCAATATTTCATTCTCTTTTTAATTCAAAAAGAGACCCTCTTGCTTTAACAGGGTCACATGTGGTAGAACAAATTAGCTGGCAGCCAACAGCTTATTAGGTGATTACAGTGGAAAACAGATATGATCTCCAGGGAGCACGGTGAGGCTTGGAGGTTACAAACAAGTGGGTTATTCATAGCACATTGGTCCACTGTTGTAAATCATTTTATCATGCATATTAAAAGATGCATATATTTGATTTTGTTGTATTTGTGAAAATATCCATAAACAAAGAAACAATATTCCCAAACTAAATTCTTGAAAATAAACTTACTTTCTGTTCTGTTTTGACCAAAAACAATTGCACATTTATTAGCTACACGTAGGCGTCACGGTTAGTGTACTATTCTGGATGGCTCGCAAGGTCATGCGATTGCAACAGTGAAGGAGCATCAGGAGGAAAATGCGAGTGCTTCCAGAGGGCAGCCCACCTCATGTTGTCACAGTCCCACAGACCATTCCCAGATTCCTCACTTCACAGAGATAGCTCTATGCCTCTTTCCTCTTCTTACATGGCCCCATTTTATTAATGAATGTACACTTCACAAAATATAATATACTTCCAACCAAATAAATGCTATCTCCATCAGATGGAGCACTAAAAGGGATCCCTGCACTCTAAGATTTGGGGTATCTCTCCACACTGATATTAATTACTAGAATCTTCTAGAAAACAACTCCCATGCTAACATGTCACTGAAATAAATGGACTCTGAGCCTGAGCCAAAAGATTATTAATTTAGAAAATGAAAGTTTCACCGTATACTCAGAATTTAGCTGACAGTCTACTTCTAATACCATTCATGAATAGATCTGTTAGATGTGCAAACTTTTATTTTTTTTTATTTTTTTTTAAAGATTTTATTTATTTATTTGACAGAGATCACAAGCAGGCAGAGAGGCAGAGAGAGAGAGGAGGAAGCAGGCTCCCCACTGAGCAGAGAGCCCGATGCAGGGCTCGATCCCAGGACCCTGAGATCATGACCTGAGCCGAAGGCAGAGGCTTTAACCCACTGAGCCACCCAGGCGCCCCAGATGTGCAAACTTTTAAAGTACGTAATATCTTCCAGTCCTGGAGATAGTAGAAAGGTACTAGGCTACCCAAGATGAAGTCAGCTAAGACTGTGATCTAACAATGAACCATCCACAATGACTAAGTCAAAGAAAGCAGGACTGCCTTGGCTTCTTGGGCCAAGCAAGTAGGGTCACGTTAGAGTCAAGAAAAGGACAATTCCTTTTGATGGGCATTTCCACTGCTTGGTGGTCATGTGATCAAAGTAGAACAAAAATAAACAGAAAGCTCTACTCTAATATTCATTTATGTACCATTAAACCATAAATTAATCGGATTGAGTTTCATGAGCCAAACAAGAAAAACCAGTCCATCAAGACACACCATATAATAGTACTCTGATGATACTTAATATTTATGCAGTACTTTGTAATTTTCAAGGTACATTCCCATTTACTTTTTAGCACCTGTTACGTCAAGAAAATCACTACATATGAATCCTCTTTTCATAGGAATAATGACCAGTCTGAACTATTCTAGGTAATAAACCACACATTCCTCATTCAGTGAAAATGCTGAGAATCATGAAGCACATAAGAAACTTTACAGTTCTTTTATTATTTCCTTTACATTATTTCATTAGATCCTAATAGCCACATTGTCTCCTAGGGTGTGTCTGTTATTGATTCAACAATCATTTATATTCTTTCAATGAGTGTCATATGCCAAAACTGTATTAGAAATACTACAGTAGGTAAACAAATACTTTCAGCCCTCAAGTGATACAGGAGGGGAACCTAGGTAACAAATGATGCCTATATTTAAAATTATAAACTATGATTAATATTGTAAATTAGTCCTTTTAATCATCATATTGTACATTATTCATAATCATTAAAGACCCTAACATGGATGGCTTTACGAAGCACTGTTACTTAAGGTGATACCTGAAAGATAAGTAGGACTTAAGCAAGTATTTCCCAACTTTTTCCTTGATTACTGTCCCCTACGAAGCCCTTAAAGACATGTTTTCTCTAACTCCCTCTCCATGAAATGCTGATAACAAATATGTCTGCATATCTGCTCATGGACTTTGTACTCTATACATGAGAAACAATGGTAAAAGAGAAACCAACAAGAGCTTGTGGTCTGGTTATTTCAATTCTCCCACAGTACTTGGAACACTTTATAGGAACAGATCAAGAGAGAATTAATCCATCAAGTAGCCAAACTCACTTCGTGATGTCTTCAACCAGCTTGGAGTGTCCAGCTTGTAAAGCTAAGTCTAATGGTGTGGCACCTTCTTCGTTGGGTAAAGACAAAGCCTGAACTCCCCCAGGGAGGCACAAGAGGAAATGAGAGAGCTTAGGTAGGCCCCATCTCATAGCCAGGTGTAGAAGAGACTCTCTGCATAAAGAAACTGAGAATAAAAACAAATGGCATTAGTTCTTTCACTTGCAAAAAATGTGCTTTATATGTTTTATCTCAAATACCATAGATTTAGACATAATAAGAATGTCAGAACTGGAAGGAACCATCAAAATCATGTAATCCAAACACCATATTTTTAATTGGGCTCCAAACCCTGTGTGGACCCCACTGTGGGACTTAAACTCACAACCCTGAGATCAAGTGAGATCGAGAGTGGGACACCTAAACGACTGAGCCACCCAGGCGCTCCCATTTTACTGCTGAGGACAGGGTGAGTGATTTGTCCAAAGGCCGGCAGCCAAGAGGTGCTGGGCAGGGTCTGCCCATCGCTGGTACAGTGCTGTTTCCACCCACTACAGCGCACGTTCACATTCCCCTTCACTAGTGCAGAAGTCAGCCCGGGAAAACGAGCGCTAGGAACACACCATCCTTTCGACACACCAAGCTAACCTTGAAGGACACGCTGCTACTTCAGGAGGGCAGTGTCTCAGAGGCCACAACCATAAGGGAGTCCCTGTTCCCACTCATGAGCCAGATATGCTCCTCCCCGATGAGAAGGTAGGGCAAAAACAGGCTTCCCCTGTCCAGAAAACTCGAGACCATGGTCGTTCTCCAACTTCACGGAGGAGCTCTGGTGCATCTATTAGATTCCTGGGACTGTTTCAGGGCTGCCAAACCGCCCTAATGCTTTGCTTCAATGGCTCAGCCTGGGGCCTCTTCACATGGCCCTTGACAAAGGGCTCCTGGTTAATCTGTGTTCTGAGTCTTCACCGTGGTTTGCAGCTTTCTCGTTAAGGGGTACATATCATTGTAGAGGCTGAGGGGCTTTATTATTCTCAACACCTAATACGAATTCTGACAAACTGAGGTCGTCCAGTATTTGTGGAGCTGAACGGCAACTGTTAAAATTGCCATCATTTGTGTATGTTCAAATTGCCTTATTTGCATATAGTTTGTACTCCTGTATTTCTCCTGCAATACTCAGTGCCTGGAACACAGCTGGCTCAAGATAAATATTACACTGGAAATATGGAAAAGAATAAATTTGTTTACTTTTTTTAAAAAAAAGGTAGACTCATAAATTCCTCAGACATCAAGATATACCTTAAAACAAACCTTATCGTCATGAACTAAACCTGAAAATCCAAACACTCAACATCTGCTGGAATGCACACAATGAGAATGTGAATTACGTCTACCCTCAAGCTGAATAATGTTATTGGCTGCAGCTATTATGGGAAGGATGTCTAGGGCACACTGTATTGCACTGCAGGAAAAGCCAGAGGGGAGGGACCCTTCTGTTTTCTAACCCAATACGGTGCCCTGCACATGTATGGGTCTAAAAGTACCTGCATATTGAATGAATGAATGAATGAATGAATGAATGAATGAATGAATATATGACAAGGAGGCTCTTTCCCTGATGAGTTACCCAGGAAAGTGAGCCTTAGGGATATGGCTGCAGCTGCTACTTGGAGTACCTATCATTCTTAGTTCCATCTCTGGTACCTCGACTAAAATCTGTAAACAAAAGCTACTTATTCTCTCAGACTTTAAACACTGAGGACAAAAACTAACTACTTCTCCACAAGTTGGACATCTGCATTAATATGACTTTACCTTTCCATTGTCTTCATTAGCATAACTTCACTACTCCAGGAGATTCTTCCCAGGGCAAATGATGGTCTGTTCATCATTCCTTCAAGACCCATCAACTCCTCCGTAAAAAGCATCCGTTTGAGCCCTAAAACCAATCTATATTATACCACGATCCTTATCCTCCCCTAATCCAACTCCCTGCCTTGCCCACTGCCCTTTCTCTGCATTAGAAGACCATCATTAAACCAACCTTCAAGTTCTCATTAAATTCCAACCCTGCCCACACCCCCGCCAAAAGCCTGCTGAGGCTGCACGGAGGCAGCCTGCCTGACCAGGCCAGGCAGTCAGCTCAGCTCTGTCTCTCCAGCAGGCTGTGGGGATGCTATCTGGAGAGCCAGCATCCAACCCCACTCGAATTTGAAACAATCAGAAGGAATTATGCCACTGCACAAATGCAGAAGAAAACTGCTTAGCTTACATTTTTAGTGGTTTATACTATTTCTTTTTTTAAAAAGATTTTATTTATTTATTTGACAAAGAGAGATCACAGTAGACAGAGAGGCAGGCAGAGAGAGAGAGGGAAGCAGGCTCCCTGCTGAGCAGAGAGCCCAATGCGGGACTCGATCCCAGGACCCTGAGATCATGACCTGAGCCGAAGGCAGTGGCTTAACCCACTGAGCCACCCAGGCGCCCTATACTATTTCTTTATCCAGATCAAGAAGGTGAAGTGTTGGGGCACCTGGGTGGCTCAGTGGGTTAAAGCCTCTGCTTTTGGCTCAGGTCATGATCCCAGGGTCCTGGGATCGAGCCCCACATCGGGCTCTCTGCTCAGCAGGGAGCCTGCTTCCCCCCGCCCCCGTCTCTCTCTGCCTGCCTCTCTGCCTACTTGTGATCTCTCCCTCTGTCAAATAAATAAATAAAATCTTTAAAAAAAAAAAAAAAAGAAGGTGAAGTGTTCTATTTCAAATTTGTAACTAGGCCCTCGAAGTGAAATACCACTGACTTCACTGCACATTTGCTCTATCTCCTGTCTGTGTGACACAGCGCAGACACACACCCCCACCCCCATTCAGGTCAAATAACATCTGAAATGCCAAAACATCTAAGGACAAAGCAGTGCACACCTGCAAGATATCTGCTTAATATGCCTGATATCTTCAAAAGGCTATTGAAGAACTTATCTCTGCATTACCCTTTAAGTTTTTGACCTTTAAACTCATTTTATTAGAAGGTAGGGTTTTCATACTTAACAGACGCCTGACAAGGCATATTTGAGAACATTTCCATTTTTTTCCCCTTTCTTAAGTAATAAGGAGGAAGAGACTGTTAGGGTCAGGTAACAAAACAAACACAAATGCACAAGGACACTCCCCAACATGTATGTCGGCATGAGCTCATAACCAGCCACCCTCGAATGGAATTTCAAAGTCATAGATCCCAATCTCAACTGGATAAGAAAGACTGTGTGGCTGTATGAGATACTATTTTCTTCCAAGACAAAGACCAAAAGGGAACATCAAATCCATCTGCATTCCCTTTTAAAATAAAACTATTGGTAAAGGCAAGTATGAAGTCAACCATTTAAATGGAACTTCATACACTGCCTGGGGCAGTGCCCCAGATACCCTTGACCCTGGGGAGGAGTTCACTCTATTCTACCTGGTTGACAGTGTGGGTGGCAGGATTTTTCCTCCTTTGGAACACCTTCCAGGGATGTTCTGTTAGCCCAGCTCTCCATTCCCTCCTTGGGCTCCAATCTCACATCTAGTTCACAGAGGAGTAAAGCAAACTTACAGGAAAGAACAGCTCACTGCTGAAACTGTTCCTCCCTCTCAATCTGTCCACTTCCTGGGAAGGTGGGAAGGCAGGGGTAGAAAGGACCTTCTGATGTTTGAAGAAAACAAATAAGAAGCTGACCAAGATGGTTTGAGAGAGGCTTCTCATTCGATTTGAAAGTTCAGAGCCCAGAATCAGGCAAAGAGCCTGAAATAGGAAACACCATGACATATATAAATAATTCTGCTTGTTATAGAGTTTCAGATTCTTAACAGTGGTCAGGAAAACAAGCTGTGAAAAGGGGTTATACAATCTGGCAGAAGTGGGAGGAGGTGTGTTTAAAATATATTTTTAACCAAATAAATATGTCTCTTCCTGTGTAGCTAATGCCAGGAGTTATGCGAACTAATGTTACTAAAACAGAATTACTTGTAATTGTTCTAACGGCAAACATGAGAAGGTATGACCTGTCACATCCCGGGAGCAAAATCACCTACACAAAGAGGAAGTGAGTAGGTTGTGCCATTCAATCAGCATTTCCCATCACAGCATAAAGGGAGTCCACTGGATCCAAACAGGGATGGAGGTTCAAAGCCTATGCCTCTCATTCTGCCACACCTCAGTTTCTGTGCCCAGAAAATAAGGCAATCACATCAGGGACCCAAGGTCCTAAGAATATTCATCCCAGCCTGACTTACTGAGGATCAAGGATGCAGGAAATACAGCCCACCCCAAAGGTCTTCCGACAGTGTTCGAGCACAGGGGCTGAAGTAGCTGGTGACGCTGTTGCTGAAGGAAAGTGATTTTATATACTCTTCAGTCCAAACTTGGGACCATCATAGCTTCACAAGGTCTGGAGATAGCAGAATATGGAAAAATAAATTACCAAGCCCACAGGAACTCATAGTCACGGCTACAGGAAATGTAAATGGGTATAACCACTTTGGAAAATACATTGCCATCATCGAATAAATCTAAAGAAACTGAAGTCTTCAGTGATGAAGCATTCCCACTCCTACATATAAACCCTAGTGAGCACCATGCTTTGCATGTCACAGCAAACACACATAAAAATGTATAACAGTCCAAAAACAGACGTGATCTCAACATCCACCAACAATAGAATAAACTGCCGTATAATCACACTAGTATCCTAACATCAATAAAAAAGTAAAGACTAATATAGAAAAAAACTAAGAAATAAACTATTGTTGCAGAAAAGTCACAAAAAAGTTCACAGAATATGTTTTGGTTAATATGAAATTTTACAAAGTGAATAGCTAAGGTGTGCTATTTAAGAAAACATAGGTAGTAGAAATTTCAGGAAAAGCAAGGAAACAGTTACTCTACAAGTGGACATCATTTCTCTAGGACAAAGAGGAAACCATGAATGGAGCTACTTCTGGGGTCCAAAGGTGCCTATATCTCCCCACCAACACACACAGGAAGCCGTGTTTAAGGCTCATCCTAGGACAATTAAAACAGAATTTCCAGAGTTGGGACCCAAGCCTTAATTTTTCCCAAAGATTCCCAAGTGATTCTAATACAACACTAGAGTTTAGATCTGCTACTTTCTCTAAGTAAGTGGTTAACAAAACACCTGTCAAGGCTTCCTTTTTATACCACTGTCTTCCCTATCATCTCTTAAGATCTATTAACTAAAAATTTCAACAATGAATAATAACAAAAAAAAGTTTGTGACTTTCACAAGTTATTCTTAATCTACAATACTTGCTCCCAAACCAAGATATATCCTTAAACACTGTAAGCAAAATATTAAAGATAAATGTGAGTGGGCAATAATCTAGAAATAAATGCTTTAATTTTTTTGAGATTTTATTTATTTGACAGAGAGAGACACAGAGAGAGAGGGAACACAGGCAGAGGCAGTGGGAGAGGGAGAAGCAAACTCCAGCCAAGCAGGGAACCGATGTGGGGCTTGATCCCAGGACCCTGGGATCACGAGCTGAGCTGAAGGCAGATGATTAATGACTGAGCCACCCAGGCGCCCCAGCAAATGCTTTTAAATGCAGTTTAATTCAGGAGTACTTCTACTTTGTAGGATTTACTCATGTTTCACAACAACTGAGTGGAGCTGTTGAAATGTATTCAATACTGTAAGTTTATGAACAAAATACATCACATATATCCAAATCATTAAAATAAGTTGTACTCTCATTTCCAAACCATGTATATATTTATGGAGGTCTCAATTTTTGCATCTAAGTCATTCAGTAGACAAACACTAAATGAAACTAGTATTCAATGCCAGTACTATATGCCAGATCTTGTAGATGTAAAGATTATCTTTGAATACCATACTGCCACACACTTTTCTTTGGAATAAATATCTGGCCCATGAAACCACTGACTGATGAGTTGCAGCTCTAGGCACAGACACAGAGTATGAACAGAAATAAGGAAAGTATTGGACCTACAACCTCCCTCATTTATGACTTGAAAATTGAGACGTTTATCCAATGGCAAAGTGATGAGCAAAAATTAAAGAGAATAAACAAAATATTGCCAAAAATTATATGGAACACAGAAGAGAATATGTGGTATGAGCATCACATACAATCTCCTATTTTTTCAGGACTCTCAGTGAAATAGGAGAGATCATGTACTATGGCATCTTTCATTCAAGTGGTCTAATCAGGGCTTTGGTACATTAAAAAAATCACTTCTCCACCCAGAAGATCAGAGGTTGTTGAGTCCAAAATGGAAACTGAAAATATATAAACAGGTTCTTAGGAAAGATACTGAAACAGAACAGCCAAAGGAACACACAATACCAACATGGAAGGTATGGCTGCACAGTAAAGGCAAAGGGAGAAGAAGAGAAGTGCAACAAGCCCAAGGGTGGGTTTTAGCTTCCTGATATATCTTTTCTGCATCAGGCATATTTGAGACACTCAGATGACAACTCCTGACTGCGAGTCTGGGAAAACACCAATCACACAGTTTCATTCCATCAAATTCACATTGCCATATGTGATGCTGGAATGCAGTTTATGGAGTTTGCCTCTCTTTTAGGCTCGCTATACTTTATTTTACCTTGTAGAACGAGTACTAATTAGTTGAAACATTAAAAAGTCCTTATCAGGGGCGCCTGGGTGGCTCAGTGGGTTAAAGCCTCTGCCTTCGGCTCAGGTCATGATCCCGGGGTCCTGGGATCGAGCCCTGCATCAGGCTCTCTGCTCAGCAGGGAGCCTGCTTCCCTCTCTCTCTGTCTGCCTCTCTGCCTACTTGTGATCTCTATTTGTCGAATAAATAAATAAAATCTTAAAAAAAAAAAAAAAGTCCTTATCAGAACTCAAAGATGGCAATCCAATTTCTGGCCTGCACTACCTAGGGACATGTCCAGACTAAACTATACAATGTACACATCAATAGAATCTATTAAGAATCTGGTCACAATACTGCATAGTGCAAAGGCAGACAGACAGAAGAGTTGAAAGATCTGGATTTGAACACTTACAGAAATGTAGCTGTGGAAAGACCCCTTAATTCTCAACCTTTAAGGGGCCTGATGGAGAAGCTGAGTGTTATCTTCCCAGCCTACTATCCAGGAGTGTCAGGGGGACATAATGAAAATACCATATAAGACAAGGTTGTCAAGAACTATGAAAGCCAGTATTGGGGGGACTTCTCAGTAGTATACATTTGTGTGAAATTTTCCACACAAAAAGTACAACTTTCACTAAATAGAGACATGGTTTACTCCAATACAGTTTTCCTCTGGTTGTAATTTAAAAGCATAATTAAAGGCAACCAGATGTCTGCTTAGGAGGCACTATAATTGCATCTGTGTAAGATAACAGATGTGCCATTGAGACAAATATGTGACAGCCCCATGCCTTGGGCAGCAGGCAGTCATTAGGCGCCATAAGCAACAACTGTATCATGCCTACTTTCCAGTGTGTGCATTAGATTTTTTTAAATCATTTGTTAATATTTCTTTAAGCTCTGGTTTGTGTCCACCATTTTTTCACTCATTAGATATTTGCTGACAGCCTACTATGCACTGAGCATTCTTTCCCCTCACACCACAGTGTAGCCTATGGAATTGCCAGGCATCCTCCCAACTGGCCCTTCAGGAAGCCCATTCTGTTTGGGAGACAAATAAAAATACACTGCAGTCTAATATTTTTAAGCTTTTATTTATTTATTGGATAGAGAGAGAGCCCAAGTAGGCAGAGCAGCAAGCAGAGGGAGAAGCAGGTTCCCCGCTGAGCAGGGAGCCCAATGCAGGGCTTGATCCCAGGACCCTGGATCCCAGGACCCAGGGATCGTGACCTGAACCGAAGGCAGATGTTTAACAACTGAGCCACCCAGGTGCCCCACAGTCTAGTTTTATTATTGACAAGCAAAAAAACAATAGACTCCTCATATCTTGGCAATGGCCTTTTTGAATATGCACTGAGAATCTGAGCTGAACCCCAACCAGGAAAGCGACTTCTCATCTGAGTGAGAAGGCATGAGTGGCAGGATCCACTCACTGCCCTTACACTGGAAGCCAGAGTCCCACGTCCAAACAGCTAGAGTGAAAAATAGTCAACTCCATGGTTATGAGTTACAACTTCAGTGGGAAGTCTCATCCCATCCCTTAGCACGAGGTGAGCAGAAGAGGAAGGGAGAGGGGATAAGAAAACAGGAAATAGGTGTTAAACGTGCTCCCTACCTGGGATGAGGTTGAGGGTGGGGAGGTTGGAAAAAGGTCATTAGAACTCTAGGTGGACAGCTGTCCCATATGAATGAAAGCAAAGAAGTAAACCACCACAACCTCCTTTTTATTTAATTCTTATTAGGTGCCAATGACTATAAGGACTTTACATTCCTTTACAGTCCTTGTTTCCATCTAACATTTAGGAAGTAACTTACAGGTATTATCTTATTTGATCCCAACAGCCACTGCACGAGGTAAAGCCTATGATTATCCCCATTTCACAGGGGCAGAAACTGAGTTTTGATACCATCAAGTAACTGCCCAAGCTCACTCACCACATGCAGCATTGAGGCTCTGAATTCAGGCTCTTCCACCTCCAAAACTAAAATTCTTACAGGCAAAGAAATAGTTATGTCAAAGATGGCAAAAACAAGGGCAGTTAAGACAGAACCTTGAACAAGTCAACAAAATGAGAGTGAGGAAACCAAACAGAAGGAACTAAGCCACTCCAAACCAAACTAAACCAATCCTAAGGGCTGGGCTTGCCAGACTCTGCACATGTCAGCCTGATAGGTCACCGCACGCGTGCGCACACACACACACACACAGTACAGTCTCATGACAAACCTGCAAAACAGAAGTTACAACAGCTACAAATCTAGGGCAGGGAAAGCAGCTATGTGGGAATCATTATGAACCAGGACCTAGGGCGGGATTACAAAAGACTGGGGGTGAGGGGTGGTTCTACCTATGCCGGCTTCATGGGCACATAAAGGCCCACCTCTTCTAGAGTCAAGACAAGGCCTTTCACAGTTCACTTGGCACCCATAGAGTAGAGCACTTCCAAAGGATCTGGGTTGGTCGTTTCCCTAAGAACATTTCATCACTTCGGTCTGCCTCACTGCCCACCCTCTTCCCAAGGCTCTCCCACATATCTCTTCAACCATCAGCCTTTAAACCTGCAAACATAGGTAGTTTCAAAGCCAATTATT
Organism: Mellivora capensis; assembly: GCA_004024625.1. Lineage (NCBI taxonomy): Eukaryota > Metazoa > Chordata > Mammalia > Carnivora > Mustelidae > Mellivora > Mellivora capensis. Next base: position 41,626 of record PISX010002212.1, on the reverse strand, counting down.
TATTTTTTAGATAAAGTACTACATGGATAGCTGCCAGCATTCAAATACTCTTACATCTAAGAAAAAAGCAAAAATTTTAATTTTTTGCCTTAAATATTAACAGAATCCCTGGCTACTGTTATTTGAAAATTCAAGTTTGGTCCCCTGAGTGCAATCAAAAACTGTCGTACATCTTATAGTGTTTATAGGGTTTCCAAGGGAAAGAAGAATGGGTGGGACATGGCTACCCAGAGGTGAATTCCAAAACCTTCCACCATCCTGAATCCTTTGAGAAGTACATTACGGTAGGCTGTTTGAAAAAAAAAAAAAGAGCTTCCAATTACTTTGTTTTCCTTGAAAATTATGAGAGAGGGTGAAAGTAACCTGAATACAACCGCTGCTCTGTCTCTGATGTGAGAATAAATATTTAATTCTCAATTCCAATATAAGGGCCATTGGTGCCAGATAAAAGGAAGAGGCTAATTTTCTAGGGAAAACTTTAAGCTGCCTTCTCATCTTTAAAATGTAATACCTTCGGGACGCCTGGGTGGCTCAGTTGGTTAAGCGGCTGCCTTCGGCTCAGGTCATGATCCCAGTGTCCTGGGATCGAGTCCCACATCGGGCTCCTTGCTCGGCAGGGAGCCTGCTTCTCCCTCTGCCTCTGCCTGCCACTCTGTCTGCCTGTGCTCGCTTGCTCTCTCTCCCTCTGTCTCTGACAAATAAATAAATTTTTAAAAAATGTTAAAAAAATAAATAAATAAAATGTAATACCTTGAGAATGTGGTTAATGAGTTTAACTGAAAAATAAATTCAAATTATTTAATGACGCATTCTTTCTCCTCGAGAGCTCAATTCCATATTAAATTCATTACTGCCAGAAAACCCTCTCCTTAAAAATGAATGGCTAAAAACAGAATGGAAGACAGAGAAGACCTTTTTTAATTAAAGATTTAAGACTTCACAAATGATGACTATTTGAGTACCTGCCTAAGTAATGTGTAATAATGGTATCAATTTAACATGGAACCTGTTCTAAAAAACATTCTCCCCACCACTAGCATTCACGCACTGGGTTACCTTAGCAACGGAAGGAATAGAATCCCAGCTTAAAATGTCAGAAAAGGAAGTGTGGAGAGGTTTGTTCCAGGAGATACTATCAAAAGTAACAGAAGGCTAGAAAGTAATAATTGAGTGTGTATGTAACTGATTGAAAAATGTCAAGATTTCCAAGAAAAACACTCAAAACCTCAGCATTAATTGGTACCTGTCATGCACTAATTTCAAGACTCCTCAATTATAAACAGAAATTTTAGACAGAAAACTTGTATTTTGTAATAAATCTGTCCTTTGTGGGTTTCCTTACCCCTGGTAGGACACTGGCTGATGCTATTTCAAATCTGCTGTCCAGTACAAAGCTTTGGGTCAGAAAAACAAAGATGACATTTCACAGTCTGCAGGACAGCAAGTCATTCTCACAGTTCAATATGCCATCCCCTAGCTAATAAGACCTAGAACATAAGTTGAGGCCAGCCAACAAGGCATGCTACTGAGCCTTGCTTTATTTTTTTCTATTTATACAGCCAGCAAATTGTACTCAAGGATAAAAACAGCAGCCAAGCTCTATTTCAACTGTTACTCAAATCTCGCTTCTTACTAGTGACAGTTCTCTTTCCTCTATTCAAAGAGAGGTCAACAGATATTTTCCTTTGTCAAACATTGCTGGCCCACACATTTCCTTCTGCTGCTGCCTAGAAAGAAGGTGAAGATTCTGGGTGTGTGGCCTGAAGCACACATAGATGTCACAGAAAACTGGCAGTTCCCACTTAGTCTTCAGTTATGAACAATTACTTCTCACTTAATGGTGTCTCCTGAGATAAAAAGCAATATAATTGCTCTTTAAACGCCTTAAGGTAACACTAAACAAGACTTTTTTTAAAATTTTATTTATTTTTTTGACACAGAGAGAGAGCACACAAGCAGGGGAAGCAGCAGAGGGACAGGGAGAAGCAGGCTCCGCACTGAACAGGGAGCCCAATGTGGGACTCAGTCCGAGAACCAAGAACCGGGGATCATGACCTGAACCAAAGGCAGATGCTTAACCGAATGAGCTACCCAGGTGCCCCCAATTAAGACACATTTTAACAACTGTTGAATGACTCCACTTTTATAAAATTTCTCCCAAAGTTCTTTTGGCCTTCTGCATTTTTTTCCCTTTTCCCCCCATTAGTCGTAAAGTGTAGAAAAGCAAAGATTCCCCTTCAATGGGAACTAATTTATGAAGACCCTATTAATAAAATAGACCATCATGCTAACCACCCTTCTTAGTAACAGCATGATATATCCACTAAACTTGTGGTCCCTGACAAGGTTTCCACTTTTCCCCTAAGTCAATATTAATTACAATGGAACTTATTTTTGTACAGACCAATACTACTTGGACTTGCCCTTATAATATGTAGTCTCAACTAATACATTTCTTAAATTTCTCAATTCTCAAGTATTCTCATCTTTGAAATCAGTAATTATATTAATCAATTATCTAAGGCACTTTCAGTGGGTTCTACCACTTCCACACATTACTTTTTTTTTTTACTTCATTATTTTTATTAACATACAATGTATTATTTGCCCCAGGGGTACACATCTGTGAATCATCAGGCTTACACACTTCACAGCACTCAACATAGCACATACCCTCCCCAATGTCCAAAACCCAGCCACCCTCTCCCTGCCCCTCCCCCCAGCAAACCTCACTTTGTTTTGTGAGATTAAGAGTCTCTTATGGTTTGTCTCCCTCCCAATCATTTTTAGAGACAGCTCCAGAAAGAGAAGGAAGAGCCCTAAATACAGCAGTTGTGTTTAGGTCCAAGACATCCCTGCAGAAAAGTTTCACAAGCTCAGTTGGCTTACCCTAAAAATTTCTTCCATTCATAGAATCAGCTATAAATGCAAGAGTCAAGTTTAACTCTTTTCACTTGATAAAGCAATCTACCAGATAAAATTTAATTTATTTAAAAATTATATTATGTATGCCCTGCAGATTCAATTTATGATATCACTTTTCTTAAAAGTTCTTGCCATCAAAAGGAAATGATATTTAAGAAACAGGATGGAGTTGTTACCTAATGCTATAGAGGTAATCATTTTGCAATATATAAGTATACAAAATCAACACACTGTACACCTTAAATGTACACAATATTATATGCCAACTATGTCTCCAAAAGCTGGCAAAAAAAGACCGAGTTATGTTTTCATAATCATTATAACAGGGTTCTATCTTTTCCATAACTAAAAAATTTGTACCTATAATAAGACCTCTGAATGTATGAACTATTTTACATAGAGAACTGTAGAAAACTCCAAATTCACTTTTCATAATAATTTACTTTGGCAAAAATGTCTTAAATCTGTAAACTGTTGCTACATACTGGTTTGTAAATGTGAATATACACCGAGAGAGATAGTCTTTATGACTTCATTGGTTTTTTAATGTAAGTGGATTCATTTTTCTTCTGATAGAAAGCTCAGCCAGGACAACCTCTACTTATTCCATAGGTTGGGCTAAGAGTTATTATGTTCCTAAGGGCAATGTCATCAGTCCTCTGAGATGGTATCTGTAGTACCTTTGGGCTCTTTACTCAAATGGTGGCCTTCTCGTGGAGAGGGCAAGCTTGGTGTTAGTCAGCCAGGTCAAGCTTCTGGGAACACGAGAGAAATAATTTGGTTGAGCAGGAAGGGAAGACTAACTCATAAGTTATATGAGTTCCAAGGAAATGAAACAAAATACCTTATGCCAGTTAATCTAATTGTCAGAATTATGCCCATCTCTGAGAAATATTGCTCTGTCCAAAAAACCCAGCATTGTACCCAAAACAAAAAAAAAACAAGATAAATTGTGACATTTTATTGGATATATTATTCTACTCTAAGTTTTACTGCAAATGTGGGGTCCTAACATCCTCCAAGAGCTTTTTATCATGAAAGTTTTTTCAAAGAACTGGGTTTAATTTTATGAAACAGAAATCCAATTTTACTTATGGCACAAGATTAAATAAAACCAGTGATATTTCCTTCCCTAAAACATATAATAAAGTTGCCTTGTGAATAATGATGGGTAAGAAGCAGGGCCAAGAAAAATCTCTGCTTTTCTTGATGAGACACAACACTGCTCAGCCTGGCCCTTCTCCAGGATCTCAGGCCTTCCTGATAATGCGCAGTGATTGAAAAGGCAAAAAGTGAGGGATTATAAAATGCCAAAGGCAAGGAAATGCACTCAGGCTTCTCACTAAGGCTTCCGTCAGACTCTTCCAAGACAGTCATTACAGACATCAATTAATACTCATTCAGCACATCCATTTAGCCCACCAAAAAAGCATAAATAAGTAAACCCAAAGAATTTGAAGCACAAATGGTGAAGCTTTAAATCATTTCTGGATAAGTATTAGGAGAAATAATTGCTAGGAAAAAAACTGCTTTCCACTTTTGATGCCACTCTCACTTAACACACAGTAAACTCCAGCAGGCCATATGCCACCGTTTCTTTTTTTTTTTTTTTTTTTTTTTTTAAGATTTTATTTATTTGACACAGAGAGAGAGGTCACAAGTAGGCAGAGAGGCAGACAGAGAGAGAGGGTGAAGCAGGCTCCCTGCTGAGCAGAGAGCCCGATGCAGAGCTTGATCCCAGGACCCCGAGATCATGACCTGAGCCAAAGGCAGAGGCTTAACTCACTGAGCCACCCAGGCACCCCATAAGCCACCGTTTCTTAGTCTGCTGTTACCTCACTACCTTAAAGACAAGCAGCACCACCACAAAAGGTTCATTAGCAGAGGACACACTGAGCACGTACAAGAGTCTCGACTGCTCACAGTTTAGTAGTTTCTACTAAACTGAAAAAGAGGGACCACACTGTGGACATAGGAGACTCCTGAACCCTCCTAATGTATGTACCTAATGTATGGTGTCACACACAGCAATTCTCTGAAAGAACTCCAAGAACTCAGTGAATGACTTCTCTCATATGCATGGTCAATGTGGAAGCACCACATCAGAATGGGCACAAAAGGCTGAGACATGCTCACCATAAACTCTGCCCTGGCACAGCGCTGTACAATCAGGAAGGAACCCCAACTCCCAGCTCCTCCCTGAGGAATGAAAGGTTTGCATCACATCTAGCACCCTAACTCTGGAAGACTTCACCAAGCTGATAGCCAGGGGACAATACATCCAAGAGTTCCGCAGGACTAGAGCAAAGAAGTAGTTCTTAACAGGCAGACAAGCCCTCACCGTGACTGTCCCCTCAGGGTATAACATAGAGGAAGCAGGCGGAAAGACATATCTCCCAGTCCTTTCCTGGAAGGGATTTGACTGCCTACTTTATAAACTGCTGCTTAAGGGTCCATTTGCTCATTGGCATGCATCTAGGATCTGACTATGATCCTCCCTGGACCCCAAGGGAGCCAATGGGAAATCCCCCAACCCCTTCTGGGTTTGCTTCATTCCAACAATAGGTCCAGGTCACCAGCATCTCTGCAAACAGCTTGTAAACACATCTGGCACCCCAGGTTTTCCAGCTGCCACCTAAGAGACAGCGCCCCAGACTGCCTCGCTCTGATAGCCAATGTGGTTTGCCTTCATGAGTCCCACAGGACTGTATTGAATAAAGAAGTAATTGTTAATGGGCGCACACAGAAACCCTGGCGGCAACTATCCCTTCAGGGTTCAGTGCAGAGGGAGCAAACAAAGAATGCTTATCTCCCACCCTTTTCCTGGAAGATATTTGACTGCATACTGTCCCAGCTTATGCCTAAGCATAGGGTTTCTAATCAGCCTATATCTGGGTGGTGAGTGAGATCTTCCCCTACAGGATACCGATGGGTCTTAGCACATCCCCAACTACTGGGTACCACTAAGAACACAGACAGCAAGTTGGGCAATTGCTAAAGTTTGAGAAGCAACCAGGAACTTGGGCTAAGCTGACCAACAAGGTTTATCTACAGGAGACCAGTTTGTCAAGACTGGGAGAGGTGTCTGTTTCATCTAATGTACAGAAACCAACATGAGAGTCAAGAAAATGAAAAAAACAGGAGAACAGGTTCGAAACAAAAGAACAAGGTAAGTTTAATTTTTTAAGTTTAAAAAATCAATTCTTTGTTTTTTAAAGATTTTATTTATTTATTTGACAGAGAGAAATCACAAGTAGGCAGAGAGGCAGGCAGAGAGAGAGGGGGAAGCAGGCCTCCCACCGAGGAGAGAGCCCAATGGGGGCTCAATCCCAGGACCCTGAGACCATGACCAGAGCCCAAGGCAGAGGCTTAACCCACTGAGCCACCCAGGTGCCCCTAAAAAATCAATTCTTAATGGAATAAGTGATTTATCCAATACAGAGTTCAAAATAACAGTCATAAAGATCCTTTCCACGGTTGGGGAAGCAATGTGTGAACAAAGTGAAAATTTCAACAAAAAAAGGTAGAAAATATAAACAACTTCTAACCAGAAATTATAGAGCTCAAGAACACAACACATGAAATGAAAATCTAAAAAAAAAAAAAAAAAAAGATTCAACAGCAGACTAGATCAAATGGAAGAAAGGATCAGCAAACTAAGGTAGTGGAATTCATCCACTCAGAGGAGGCAAAAGAAAAAAAGTGTATTAACTCTACCTGAACAGTGATGTTGTATAGAAGTTCCATTATAAGTCTAGGCTTCAGGCAATGTTACCTCCAGCACTGTAAACTGTTCTAAGAGAAAGTCTAGAAAAGTTCCTAGGAATTTTCAATTAATATTTTACAGTGCTTGCTTCGGCAGCACATATACAATTAATTTTTTAGAATACCAAGATTTTATCCTTTGTCTGTAGCTTCATTTGTCCAAACCAAGTCTAATTTGCATTTGTACAAATTTTGCATCTGTATATGTACATACAATATACTCCATATATGAAAATCCATTCACATATGCACATGAAAGTCAACTTTTACTGAGAACTTAGTATACTCAGAGACTGTTATAGAAGATTCACTACATATTATCTAATTTAATCATTACAACAAGCTGATGAGAGGGATACTATAAAGCTTCATTTCAGAAATTAAAACTATGACATAAGAAGTAAAGTAACTTGTCCAGTAAGCTCCATAGCAACAGGGTCAGGATTTGAATCCAACTCCAAAACATAGATTTCCAATAACTATGACACTAGAATTATGCTCCCATAAAATATATCTCATGCAAAGTAAAGAACCTCTTACTGACATAAATTTGCCTACTTTAAGGATATGGATAAACAAAAGTCATGACCAATGGAAGCTTAGAAAACACAGATACATTTCTAAATAGCAATAAAAATGGCAGCTGGGTGACCCTTGCCAACTTGGCAGTTAGGCTACTGTTCACCCAACTTACCTGGTTATGTATATCTATCAGCAATGACTGTGCAGACATCTACCCCCAACACAGAAAACAGTACGCATGTATTATTGTCAGTTCACAGAACTAAGATTTCTTAATTCATTCCTAAATTGTAGGATGAAAATATAGCATGTGGGTAACAGGAATCCCATTTTGAAGGCTCTTAGTTTAAGTTATTCATGTGCAGTAAATAAGTCCCATAACCTTCAACAATGTGTCATCTTCAGAGGCACAACTTAGTCCACTGCTGACTCCAAGCTGCTATGCTGAGGGAGGCAGTGGGCTAGGGAGGGAGCCCTGCTTCTGACTTGCATCTTCTGCCCCTGGAGGCTTGGGGGCATTTTACTTGTGGCCTTGTGCAGAGTGACTGGCCTGTGCACAAAGAGTGCACAGTGACTGGAGAAAAAGAATGAAAACTTTATGCCTTTGTCAAAATGAATCTGCCTTCCAAAAAGTAAAACACCCTCCAACATTAGAGTTTAAAAAAAAAAAAAAGGCTAGGAGGCTTAAGAAAATAAAGTTCCTTAGTCAGAAAACACATATATACACAAATCATTACATATGTGAGTACATCCATGTATATATGTATACATGTATATATACATGTATGTGTGAACATATGGGAACACACATGTATATGTGTGTGTACATGATAAATTTCCTTAGCCAGAAAACATGTACTTTTTTCATATACATATTAATTATAATAGTGCTATCTAGGATATGTGACTTTCTTTTGAAGGTCCCAAAATACAACTTGCATTCATACCACAAATACTTCTTGAACACTTGATATGTTTCAAGCCATCTGGGAGGTCTTGGAGATACTGGAGAGGAGAATGGATACCACCTAGTCCCCAGGGTACCCACCCTTCACACATATCAATCAGCCACTATAAAGCCCAGTACAGCACACAGGAGTCAAGCCTGGCTCAACGACGAACTAGGATTGTGAACTGTCTCATCCAAGTTCTTCAGAAATAAGAAACATCTTCCATTTCCCAAGAGAGTTTTACTTGAACCCTGACTGAAAGAAACAAATGGAGATCTTCTCTGTGTATAGCACAGGGCCTTAAGATTCTGTTTGCAAAAAGTATATCCCTTTAACTCGATTAGCTCATTTAATCTTATCCAATTTAATTTAAGCCATTCTGTAATTAGACTTTATCAGGAAGTAGAAATTCTTAAAAACAGCATCATCCAATAACTAGTCACACCAAAATAGAGAAAGACAGCAAAAGTACATGCGTTCAATAAAATACAAAATACCATCAATTTCTGATAAAATCTTGTGATTTGTAATCAACCAAAGAAGTATCTATTGAACAGTTTGCCCTCGAGCCTTGTGTGGACTTCCATAAAACATCCCTCTTTGTTCACACACAAATTCCACGTGATTGGTGGTAAGTCTATTCAGTCTCCTAATAAACAGGGGCCACCCGGAGTTTTCTCCCAAAGTTAATACAAATGTTCGAATGCTCTCAGTGATGCTGGCATTTTAAAGATGTCAACACACTGGTTTTATTTCCCGCATGCCACATTTGTTCGCAGTGTTCCCACAGAGCTGGCCGCCTGTTACTCCTGATTGCTGCCTGATGGCCCAACAGGGCCAAGAGAAGTAGAGCCACATTCCAAAGCAGCTGGCTCAAGAGCTTGCCACCAAGAAACGGTCCTTCTCTCCTTGAGGCAAAGCTCTTCATCACCCAGAAAAGAGCCAGATAGCATCACCCAGTCCAGGGATGAGGGACTCAGGATCTTAGGCAACCCTGTCCCATCAGAATAAGGCTCAGGACAAAAATGGGCACAAACATCAACCCATGGAGACAGACAACAAGTTCTAAGGCACATTCTCAACTTCACACCAAGGAAAGACATCTGAATTTTCTGGTGAAGACCCACCTTCAAGTGAAGAAATTCCCAAGACTGTCCACTCAAGAGGCAACTCCAGATGGGTCAGAGCCAGCACGAACTCTTCGTCCAGCGCAGGCAGGGCTCCCACCGTCAGGGCAAATGGAGTCAGCAAGGTCTGATGACTGTCGGCTGTGAGGCGATCAGCTTGGGTGACCAGCAAACGAACCAGCCGGCAAGCCATGGTGTCCACGTAGGTCACTGAGCCAGAGCCCATGGTCACTGGGGAGTAACCTTCTGAGCAGAGGCACACAGACACCATCACCATCTCCTGAAGCCCATGGCCTGGACAACAAGACAGTAAACAGTTCACCTAGAGCCTACAGGAGATGCTCTCCCTGTGTCCAAGTCAGGGGTCACTGCACTGCAAAAGGAGACCCCACGCTCCCGGAGAGCAAGGCAGAAGAGGAATGCAGCCAGTTATCTTTTTTTTTTTAAATATTTTATTTATTTATTTGACAGACAGAGATCACAAGTAGGCAGAGAGGCAGGCAGAGAGAGAGGAGGAAGTAGGCTCCCCACTGAGCAGAGAGCCTGATGTGGGGCTTGATCCCAGGACCCTGAGATCATGACCTGAGCCGAAGGCAGAGACTTTAATCCACTGAGCCACCCAGGTGCACCAAACAGATCTTCTTTAACACACAAGGACTAGGAAGGAGACTCACCCCTACATCCAAGTAAAGAAAACGATAAAACTTTTGATATTGGGATTGGCACTTCAGTTATTATTTTCATTCTTTCCTCCATAAGAGGCTTCGTAAAAGAAAACCAAGCAAAGAGGGAGAAACAAAAGGCAATAAAAACATAAAGGCCAAAGCCAAAAGGCAGAGGCAGAAGAGACAGAGCTGAAGTGACTCTGTGCCATTAATGAGGTCATTTTTTTTTTCTTGTAAGGATGGTAGTTACTAGGCCAAAAAGAGAAGTGCTAAAAATTGCTCAGTTTCTAAATGTTACGGCCTGGGTCTGGTTTTCCACTGTCGCTCTCAACTAGTTGCTTAAAGTTGTTCAACTTAATTTAGAATTTGAACACAGATGTAATTCAGAAAAAACATTTTTTTGTTTCCAAATTACATAGAATGCTTTGATTTTCATTGTACAGTATACTCATCACTCTTTATGGACTGCATTATATTCTGTAATTTCACCTACGACTATGCACCAGATGTATGCCTGGATTACCATTAAAAATACACAAACATCCATAGGCAGAGCAAAAGAATGGTTGGTTAATATTTATTACTTGGCTACTTGTGTATTCACAGAAGGAAAGGCTGGGGTCCCTGGGTGGCTCAGCTGGTTAAGCATCTGCCTTTTGCTCAGGTCATGATCCCAGGGTCCTAGGGTCGAGTCCCATATTGGGCACTCTGCTCAGCGGGGAGTCTGCTTCCCCCCCTCCCTCTGCCTGCTGCTCTGCCTACTTGTGCACACTCTCTCTGTCAAATAAATAAATACAATCTTAAAAAGAAAAAAAAGAATGAAAGGTGAACAGTAATCATGCCCAACTGAATCTGTAAAATGTGTTAACTTGTATAGAAAGCATTACATCAATTACAGCAGCATGTTTAAAAACATGCTCATGGTCTCAGAAATGGGGCAACAGGTTGATCTGATGTGCAAGCCCAGGTAGGGCTGACAAGACTTTGTACATCCCTGCAATTTTATGTCTGTGTTGTTTGCATGTTTACTATCTGCCTATACTGTAGAAGCACTTAGAAATATCTTCCCTCTAAAAATGAGGCCAATCCTACCCTTAAAAATACTGAAGATTCCCTACATGCTGCAATTTAGAGGGCCTCAAAGACTCCCAGTTAAGGAAAACTAACCCATCAATAAACCAGAACAACAAAACCCTCCCTTCCTGCAAGTAATAATATCTTCATTACGCCTCTGGACTACAGCTTCATGTCTCATACACATAACCCACAGCCCAATAAAAATATGCAACTGTATCTGACAACTATTAGCTCTTAACAAACATTGGCATGAAATATTAATGAGTCATCTGTCACCATGGTAACTGAAGAAGAATATAAGAGAATGACAAGTTTCTGAACATGAACATTTTGGTTGTGGGAAGAGAAAGTTCTGGAGCCTGAGATCTAGTAAGGAAGAGTCTGGATAAACAGAGGGCTAAGGAAGGAACCCAGCCACCAAAAGGAGCAAGCAGGAGAGCGGTGAACACCGGGGCTGCCAGACTGACCACAGGGCAAGGAGGGAGGGAGAATGACAACCTGTTGCCAATGTCTCAGTTCTGCCTGAGCCATCCCTGGCCGTAGGCCCTGGGACAACAGGAGGTGATACCAAGACAGAGTGACTCCTCCATTGGACTACACGCAAAGCATAGCCAACTTTCAAAGTTGGGTGCCATCGACAGGATGGGTCTGCCTAGTCTCGGCAAGGCAGACACAGCTGAAAGCAGCCCACAAATAAGATGACCCAGTGTCAGTGTCCTCTGTCCCTTCCCCACCTCCTAGTCTCCCCCACCCCCACCCATTCTCACACACACCCATCCCACTCTGCAGCACTGTTTACTTTCTCCTCCTGTCCTCTTCCCAGCCTATGTCCCTGGAGGACAGATGCTTCCAGACAGATCTGCAGAGTAAAGACTACACCTCACCTGGAATGCTGGACCGGAGAACATTATCCTCAGCGCGTTCAGCAATCACGATGTGTCTCTGATGAGACCCATTGTAAATAAAGTAAAACTCGGCATCTTTAGGAAGATACACATTTTTGCCAAACTTTGCATAGACGGTCCTCTGCCCCTTTAAAAAACAAACAAACAAACAAACAACAACAAAAAAACAACAACGAGTAAGTTGAGGCATCATTACACCTTCTTCTTGTCCTGGCTCAAAAAAAAACAAAAACCCAATAAGAAGAGCTAGGGTCCAAAACAACGTTATTTTTGACACTGAGATCATGTGGTTGACACTCAAATATCACAGATCCTCCTTCCCAACAGCAAACACTTGCAATGACAGAGAGATGATTTCTGACATTTGAAAGTATGGCGTGAGAGCTGCTTTGTTCTGCCCTGAAGGCTGAAGGAGTCCAGGGCACAGGGAAGAAAGTTTTTAAGTTTACTAGCTGTATAAATGGGACTGCACTTCGTCATCTTCTATTTCATTTGAATTCCTACCTGATGGACATCACAGATTCCCTTTTTGTTTTTCTGTACCTGACATACCCCACAGTACCAAGGTTCAAAACAATGATTTTTCGTTATAGCCTTACCCTGTACTGGATCCCAGCAGGTTTAAGAACTTTATTCACAAACTGTGCCCAATAAACAGCTCCACATGCTCCCACCCTTGCTGTGCCATTTCCAGTTGCTATTTGTCTTCTCTGAGAGGATTCCAACTCCTCTTTTTCATCCGGCATGGCCTCACACTCTCTCTTGAGAGCTTCTAGTGGGCACAAACCCTGCTAAGTGCCCCAGTTCCAAGGAGAGAAGCTGCCCCTGGGTCACAGAGGGAGGTATGTCAAGGAAAGAAGGTATGTCAAGGAAGCATGTAGCAGGTGAGGGCTTGGATGGACATTATCATCCAGAGGCTGTGTGGAAGGGCTAGACCTACATTGCTACAACCAAGGGAGAAGCACCAGTGGACAGGCCTGCCAGACCATCTTGGGATGCTGGAAGACTCAAAAGATTCAGGATACTCCCTCCACTCAAAAACAAAAAAGCAATAAACCAGAGTCCTCCAGGGAGATGGTACATTCCACCCAGCCCGTGGGAGTGGCAGGGAAATGGAAACTAGGAGGTGGAAAGGGTCACCCACTCTGGAAGGCTTCCAGAGCTTGGCCCATGGCTGAGAAGCATCTGGGCTTTTGTGTGCTTGCCCAACAAAAACAAACCCTCTCTTGGCAAGTTCCTCCCTGTGTGATAGGGGAGAAAAGGAAACAGAGGAAATTCTACACAGTCTCCTTACCATCTGTTTGCCTTTGATGGCTATTATCAGCACTATATTCTGTAGGATATCAAGAAGTAGGCCAATCAGTATCAGAAAAAAAATCACTGCAGAACTCCTTTCTCCAATAATCACATGGATAGTTCATCCAAACTTTAAAAATAAAAAGGCAATGTTTTCCTAGAGGTTTGAAATCTAGCACACACAAAGCATTATCTTAAATTATGAAGTAGTATAAATACAAATTGTGGTTTAAAAAACCACTAGTTAACACAATTTTGGATTGTCCTCTCTCTGCATGTGAGCGCATGCAAACATGCACAAATGTAATCAATAGAAAACAGCATGCCAAGAATAATCCACCATATGACAGCTTCCCAAAAAAGTTCAGGAAGAGGATCTGAAAAGCAAAAAAAAAAACCCAGTAACAAATGTCTAACATGACAGAGAGGAAACTTAGATGAAATTCCATTTCCTAAAAAAGGAAGAACAGCCTGTGTTCAGCATGTTCCTGGTGGCTAAAGGGACTGTTAATTGTCCTCGAACAGAATCTGACCTGACTTGACTTTTTTTTTTTTTTTAAGAAAACAAATTGTATCAACAGATCAAAGCTTTTCACAGATCAGAAGAATATCTAATCTGTATCTAATCAAAACAACCATCACATGCCTATTTTCTTTGGTTGGGTGAACAAGGACCAAAACTTATAAAGGAGTTTAGTTCCAAGACTTTCAAAAACAATGCAACACTAAAGAGAACAGTTTTACAATTCAGGTGTGCCTTCCTTTTGAGCCCACACCATGGGCTACACTGATAAAAGAAGATAAACAAAAACAGGTCAGAAATAAGACCTATCCATTAAAGTGAGATGCCCACAGTCTTAGCACTAGGGACATTAGTGGGCAATAAAACGGGTCCTCTTACTTGCTAATCGCAAAGAGATCAGAAAGACACGGAAGGCATTCTGAGAGCTGGAGAGTTGGGGGAGATGCAGGAATTAAGAGAGAAATTCAAAGAGAAAAAAATGGGATCGAGGGTGAGCAGGAGAGGATGACAGAAAAAGAAAATATGACTATGAAAGAACATGAACATTTTCTTTCCGGAAAGTGAATGATCCAAGGAGATTCAGACTAAGCTATACACATCAGGAGAAATGGGTTTCTGAAAATGTTCCCCAAAACCAGTACAGTATAAATAACCAGCCACAAGTTACAACTTGGGGGAGCAGACTGGGGTCTTTCTAACCACTGTGGCCACTGAAAACCTGCTCTTTTTCTTAAAGGGCCACTAACTTTATTAATGGCAAGGATAAATTCCAACCTACAGAATTCCAGTGGGCTTGCACCTATTCCCGCCCCCCCCCCCCTGGGATCAATGTCACACTTTTAGGCAATTAAAACTATAACCTTTCCAAAGTGAATTTACTGCCATCAATGTCAGAATCACTCTGCTTCTGTGCAGAAATACTAAACATGTCTCATCATCTTTCTGTCAATTCACTATATCCCACATTTAAAAGAAACACACATCCGACCTGCAGTGTGAGAGGGCTCCCCTCTCTCCACATCCTCACCAATATTTGTTGTTTCCTGACTTGTTCATTTTAGCCATTCTGACTGGTGTGAGGTGGTATCTAACTTTGGTTTTGATTTGTATTTCCCTGATGCCAAGTGATGGTGAGCATTTTTCAGGTGTCTATTTGTAAGCTTGTACAGCCACTCTGGAAAACAGTGTGGAGGTTCCTCAAAAAGTTGGAAATAGAGCTACCCTAAAACCCTCAATTGTACTACTGGGTATTTACCCTAAAGATACAAATGTAGTGATCCGAAGGGGCAAATGCATCCCAATGTTCATAGCAGCAATGTCCACAATAGCCAAACTATGGAAAGAGCCCAGATGTCCATCAATAGATGAATGAATAAAAAAGATGTGGGATATATATATATGTATATATACATATTCCAATACATATTCCAATACATATACATATATATCCCACATATATATATCCCACATATGTATATATATATATACATATATATATATACACACACACACACACACAACTATGTATTACTCGGCCATCAAAAAAATGAAATCTTGGGGATGCCTGGGTGGCTCGGTTTTTAAGTGTCTGCCTTCAGCTCAGGTCATAATCTCAGGGTCCTGGGATCCAGCCCTGCACTGGGCTCCCTGTCGGCAGGAAGCTTGCTTCTCCCCCTCCGATTCCCCTGCTTGTGTTCCCTCTCTCACTGTCTCTCCCTCTCTCAATCTGTGTCAAATAAATAAATTAAATCTTTTTTAAAAAATAAGTGCAATCTTACCATTTGCAACGATGTGGATGGACCTTGCGAGTAAGAGACTAAGTGAAATAAGTCAATCAGAGAAAGACAATTATCATATATGACCCATATGTGGAATTTAAGAAACAAAACAGAGGATCATAGGGAAATGGAAACAAGATGAAACCTGTAAGGGAGACAATCCGTTAGAGACTCCTAACTGTAGGAAACAAACTGAGGGTTGCTGGAGCGGTGGTGGGTGAGGGGATGGGGTAACTGGGTGATGGGCATTAAGGAGGACACATGATATAATGAGTACTGGGTATTCTATGCAACCGATGAATTAATGAACTCTACCTCTGAAACTAATAATATATTATATGGTAATTAACTGAGTTTAAATTTAAAAAAAAAACACCAATTTTGCTGAAAATTCCAGACATAGTAAGAGGCATAATGGGCAAAATTATTTCCCCAAATTAATCTAAAACTTCAGGGTTCTCTAGTCAAAACCCAAACTTAATCTTCAAATGAAAGAAGGCTGTTTTAAAGTGCCTCTGGAAGAATAGATTCACAAGAGTGGGAACAGTCTAGAGAAAGATAATGCTTAAGCTATGCAGCGTGAGGTCAGAATTTGCCCTACCACAAAGCAAACCTTGCAATAAAACCATAATAATTTAAACAGTGCAACCTGGGCACGACAGACCACTGAGTACAGAGCTGAGAAGCAGACACATGGAAGTTATGTAATAAAGGTGACATTTCAAGCCAGGGGGGAAAGAATAATTGGCTCACCAAACTGTTTTCTGGGACAATAGCTATCTATCAGCTATTAGGGGCAAAACAGGCTTCATAGCACATATCTCAATTTCCAATTCAATATTGAACACAAAAATTCATGAGCACATTAAGTTAGAAGGCTGTCTAAAATTTCTCAGTAAAAAAATAAAAATAAATAAAATTTCTCGGTATTAAACAAAATGATAGGGATTAAAGAAATTGAAATGACACCACTCCAATGTACCAACTTGTTTTCATTCCTTTACTGCCTTCCAATCTTTGTGCAAGGCACAGCTAATTCTTACAGAGCTAACCTCACAGCATAAGTGCACATATGGTGTTCCTATCTCTTCCAGCAAAACTACTTTTCCATTTTCTGATTTTTGGCACCCTTTTAAATTGCATTCCATCAAATGAGATGTTCTATATTCTCCTCTGTTACCCCTGTAAGGTTGTACTTGATGAGTGTTTCTAGCTTACCATTATAAATGATACTACAAGAAACTTTTTCATGTGTATTATTTTATGTTTTACTATTGTACAATGGGTACAAAAATGTGAAAGTTTGTCACAAATCACCAAACTGCTTTCCAATAATGTTCTATCAAATTCCATGGCCACCAGTGCTGGTCATGAGTATCATTTTCATTGCAACATTTATTTCCTAATTTAGGGACAGTGAATAGTTCCTCGTCAATTTCATTCACTCCCCCCCCACACCCCTTAAATTATGTCTCACTTTTACTAAAGACTACTGCTAAATAGTGCCAACATTGTTAGTGGCTTGTTCAAATTACAACTTCAAGAATTTTGGTCTTCTCTTTTTTATTCACATCTGCATTCATGTTTGCCTTAAGCAGGTCAAAATTTTCACTTTCTCAAGTGAACCAGTTGAGATGAAAATCACAGTCCATCCCTTTCCTCTCTGAATAGTGAAGGTGTACCACCTGTTATTTTTCTCTTGGCCATATAAAAAGTACTCAAATACTCCTGTAAAATTTCTGCAGGCCAGTAATATGGAAAATGGGAACAAATACTGAGTGGGAAAGCTGGACTATAACTATACTGAATACAACTCAATATAAACACACACACACACACACACACACACACACACACACACACACAGTTAATGAAACCAATTTACCAAGAAGCCTCCTCTTTGAGAAATTTTGCTTGTAAAACTCATCAATAATTGTCAGTCAAAGACCAAGCCTTCTGCTGAAATGCTGTGACATCTGTGGATTTCTTCTCATAGAACCAAAAAAGGTATTCAATCTTTTTGCCCCAATAAACTATTTCTTTCATCCAGTTATTTTACTCTTCTTCTGATTACATTTAAGATGGAAATGGTCAGCACTGACGTGCACATTCTAAATATTTTTTCCTTAAACTAGGTCTCTAAATACCTTGAGTAACTTGGTTAATGCCTGTGTTATCCTAATCACTGAACATCCTTGTGCTAATGTTCTCCCTACTGTTTTCCCTCTCACCCTCTATAGACAATATACCTACATATAATTATATTTGATTACTAACAATGTCATTTGCTAACCAATCATCTAATTTCTAAAATACCTGGCACAAATAGGCAATAAATACTGTAGTTTCAAATTATGACAATGAGAACAAAGTATGCATCTTTTTATAGTGGTGTTTCTTAATTTGGGGCCACAGGAAGAATCCATAAATGGGTTTCAGGAGACCTGGGCACCTTTTAAAATTGTTAGCAAAAACTCTCTTTATATGTGTATGTGTCTATTTTTCTGAGTAAAGGTTTATGCGTTTCATTGTATTCTCATACCTATGCCATTCAACTCTAACTTCTATAGAACCAAAATAATAATGGGAACATAATAAATGCCATTTAAGGGCAATGGTGACCTTTTTGGGATAGTAAGACATGTGCTATTGTTTTTCATGGTATTCTGCACAGCCTTAATACAGGGTGATTTTTAGGGTAGAAGCACATTAAAGGAACATGTTAACTGAGGGGTTAAATATTGTATTGCAAGTTTACTAATACATTCCATGAAAACCATTATGCTAATGTTATGCCCCCAAAATGGGTCCGTGATTAAAGGAGCGAGACTGATATAAAGCGAAGGTCAAGCAAAGCTTTATTTCGTGCCAAGCATCAAGAATCTAACCGAACGTTCGGGGATGCACCTCTTACAAGAGAGGGTGACCCTTCCCTGTTTCACAGACTAGCTTTTCAGGGCAAAGGCCATGCGGTCGGGCCTGGCCAGGCACAGGTGGCCAATGAGATTGTAATACATACACACACACACACACACACACACACACACACACGAAACTCCACAATGATGCTAGGTGACCAATTGAATTACAATTTACCCTAGTAGACACTTGAACCAGCCTATCACACCTTGGTTAGAATTGGAGCCAAAAGGCTCCAAAGGGTGGGGCCCATACTCCTTGGTAACTAGGGAGACAGTATGCATCCCCCCCACTGATCGGATGTCTCCACCTGGCCTGACCCACCCTTGTATTTGAGCTTTGTTACCTGAGGCTGGTTTCCGGGACTTGTTTTTAAGTCCCCTGGGGGAAGGGGAGCAGGGACAGTTTAAGGGTTAAACGAGGTTATTGTTTAACCTCAATAGAAGCCTCCGGCTAAAATATAAGTATATAAAATAGGTCCTTACACTAATATAAACAAATGCTCTAAGTGAATTATCAAATTTGATTATTTTCAACATCTGAAATTTGTCTTTACAACAAAAAATAGTAATTCTACACAGAACCTTCCCTGCAGAGCAGCATGTTAAGTGTTGTGAGATTCTTGAGAATTTTTAGATGTGTATTTCCCCATTTTATAGGTAAGTGAATAAAAGTACAGGAACCAGTTAGTCTTAATTAGCTCAAGGTCCCAGAGCCAGATGGACAATAGTGAGTGTCTTGATTTCTACCCCTACCTTCAAGTTAGGTCATCCTCTTTACATTCTTCAAGCACAATTCAAACAAAGTGCTCTGGGCATTAAGTCTTTTATTCCAAATTACTGTGTTTAAGCATTTCTTTAAACCCACATGAGACAATGCAACACTTATTTCCACAAAGACCCTTTCAAGTAGGAATGGTTTCCATTTCAAGACAAGATAAAACAGACCATAGAAGCTCAACATTCTTGCTGGTAACAACTAGAAAATCAAGACAGAAAAATTAAAAAGTCATATTCTTAAAGGCATCAGAGAACTAGGAAAAGGAACAAATGCATTAAAATTCCAGAAAGGTGAGAACTACTCAGAGAAGTTATGGAAGTCAGAAAACAACAGAATATTATCTTTAAAGTGATGAAATAAAATAACAGAGGTCCTAAAATTCCACACCTATCAAAAATATCCTGGCTATTTTGCCTGGCTCAGTCAGTTAAGTGTCTGACTCTTGATTTCAGCTCAGCTCATGATCTCAGGGTTGTAACATAGAGCCCTGCATCAGGCTTCACACTCAGAGGGGAGACTGCTTGAGATTGTCTTTCTCCCTCTCCCTCTGCCCCTTCCCCACCCTTCTCTCTCCCTCTCCCTCTGCCCCTTCCCCACCCTTCTCTCTCCCTCTCTCTCTCTCAAAAAAAAAAAAAAAAAAAAATCCTTAAAAAGGACGCTAAAATTAAAATGCTTCAGATGAATACTGAGGGATTTCACTGCCAGCAGGCCAACACTAAAAGAAAAACTAAAGGGAATTATTCAAGCAGAAATAAAATGATCTCCAACATAGACACCCAAGAGGAGATATCTAACAGTGGAGTAAATATAATTAATATCTAATGTACAAAATAGGAACAATGTCATGGAGTTTAAAATACTTGTAGAACTAAAATGTCTAACAAAAATAATGTAAAGGGAAATGGGATTCAAGTGTCTAGCAGTTTGGGGAAAATATTAAACAATAGTTTATTGTGTTTATGTCAAATACATGTTTTAAGTTGAGGGTAATAATAGAAAAATGTATAACAAGTTACAGAAGAAAAACACTATTAGAAAATATTTTATTAATCACAGAAACAAGAGAAACAAAAACATAAAACGTATGTCAAACAGACAGTTATAGGATATAAATCCAAATATACCAGTGGTTATCTTAAGTGTTAATGAATTGACCCACATACAATAAAAACACAGTACAGAATTTTTTAATTCAAAAATGAAAGAAAAGAAAACACAAAAAGCTTAAAAGTAAAAAAGTATCAGAAAAAGTATATTTTTTAAAAGATTTTATTTATTTGTCAGGGAGAGAGAGAGAGTGAGACAGCACACAACCAGGGGTAGTGGCAGTCTGAGGGAGAAGCAGGTTCCCGGCTGAGCAAGGAGCCCGATGTGGGGGTCCAATCCCAGGATTCTGGGATCATGATCTGAGCCAAAGGCAGATAGATGCTTAAACGACTGAGCCACCTGATGTCCCTGAAAAAACAGCTTTCAAAGCAAGACATATTAGTAAAGAAAAAGAAACTTTGCATCATAGTTGAAAAAGAGATTTTCGTCATATTAAATCTGTACACACCTAATAACATAGCTTCAAAACATTAAAAAAATTTTAAAAAGTAACAAGCCAAAGAGCTAAACCAATCCATAACCACAAGTTAGACTTTAACATGCCTCTCTTAGTAGCTAATGGTAGAAGCAGACCAAAAAAGTGACAAAGGATATACAAGATCTGAATTACATAAGTAACACAATTATTTACCAAAAGGAGCAATTACCATAAATTAAATATATATGTTAATATTAAAAAGCCACCCATTTTTCATATCTCTGCTATAAACTCAGTTATACATAAACACACAAATCCAAAATTCTCCATGACTTTCACACTGGGTGGGATGATTCACCACTACAGAACTGAAATAGCCTTTGTTTCTGTATCAAAGCTCAAGTGAGGGGGAAAAAAATCATGACAGAGGTCAGTAAATTACTCCAATTCCTCAAGAAAAACAAGTAGGCTTTAAAAGTCTCTTTAAGAGCCCCTGGGTAGCTCAGTGGGTTAAGCCTCTGCCTTTGGCTCAGGTCATGGTCCCAGGGTCCTGGGATCGAGCCCCGCATCGGGCTCTCTGCTTGGCAGGGAGCCTGCTTCCCCCTCTCTCTCTGTCTGCCTCTCTGCCTGCTTGTGATCTCTGTCAATAAATAAAATCTTAAAAAAAAAAAAAGTCTCTTTAGATTACTTCCTTTTTAAAGTCACTAAAAGAAATAATAAATTAAATAAAATCACTAACTTACTCACAGATATATGAAAACATAGAACTCGTAGAAATTGAAAATATATGTGACACTTTCAGCAGATTGCTGCAGGAAATATACTGGCTGGCTTGGGTATAAGAAAATTCCAACGATAATCTGTACTCTTAAATTATCCTAGTAGTCCTTGAGGAAGAAAGGTCCTGTCTGTGGTTCCCAAATAATCAAGTACATAAATAAGGAATGAAGCAAAACGCAGTTTAACAACTGGATGCCAGTTAGGATTTGGGTCAATAATCAACTAAGCCTGATTTGTCACTGACACAGCTACCCTGAAATGCTTACTCTGCCCTATCCTGCATGGGTGAAAATCTAGGAACTCCATTAAGAATGGGTATGGTCTGTCTCTGCTCTCCATCAGACATACCTGGGCCATGGACTACTTCAATACAGACAAAACTGACAACACATTCAGAGGAAAAGGACAAGGATGCCAAATGGACACAACAACCACATTGTCATAGGAGGAACAATTGAAGGAACTGGGACTGTTTTGCCAAAGAAGAGAAGAATCATGGCTAAATGGTCACAGTCACAAATATCTGAGGGTCTGTCCTGCAGTCAGGGGCTCTGACATGTTCTGCAGGCCCCAAGGGGGAAAAGCCCAGAACAATGGAGGGAAGGACAGGGCACAGAGTTCAATTCTACAGTGAGAGTCTTCTAAGAATCAGGGATGTCCAAAGACGACAAAGATGGCTTTAGCTTAGTAGGAATAAGCACAACCAGAAGGCACTGCTTTTGTTTTACTTGCTTTACTTACTTATGTATCATAAAAGAGAATGGGGCTAACTACAGACCTATCTAGTCTTACGAACCTAGAATCTATGATACCTGGTATATAATCTAGATTAACAGCTTCGATACAGAAGAAAAAAAAATGTGGCTCCAGATAAGCGGTATTTTTCGGTGTACTTAATCTCTCTCTTATTCTTTTGTTTCAATTTCCTAGCTCCTTGGATTGAAGGTTAGTTCATTTTCATCCTCTGTATTAGTAGTTTTCAAATTGAGATCAGGGGAACTCTGGATTCTAATAGAGACTAACAGAGAAAACGTTGAGAGTTCACAAGCATTCCATTTAAATTTCATTTTGGAAAATAGGCTTCTGATTATTTTTACACCTAAAAAGACTTCATTAACTTAAATTTTTATTACCAAGTTTTAACATACTGGTGAGAACCTGAACTGCCAGCTGAGTCACTGTCTTCAGTGAATTAATAAAGGTAATATATTTAAATTTGGAGGACATATTTAACAATAAAGAAGTTTTATCCATTTTATATATTAAAGTTCCCCCAGATAACTTTGTTTAGGGAAAAAAGCTTTTTTCCTTTGGGGGAAAATGGTTTTCCTGTGAGGGGGGAAAATGATTTTTCTTCAAGAAAGATGTTTCAGGGGCGCCTGGGTGGCTCAGTGGGTTAAAGCCTCTGCCTTCAGCTCAGGTCATGATCCCAGCGTCCTGGGATCCAGCCCCTCATCAGGCTCTCTGCTCAGCAGGGGGCCTACTTCCCCTACACCCCCCCACCCCCATGGCTCTCTGCCTGCTTCTCTGCCTACTTGTGATCTCTATCTGATAAATAAATAAAATCTTAAAAAAAAAAAAAAAAGAAAGATGTTTCAATGCCACCTACTTATTGTCTGCAAGGCCCCTCTGGCTCTAGGGTACCCTCTGCTCATCTGTATTAGAAGCTCAAGTTCACCTCTATTTCACATCTCAGTTGAACAAGCTTTCCATCTCCAAGACTGCAATTCATTAACTTCAGATTCAGGCTGAATCTAAGCAGACAAGAATCTCATTGGGTTCTTATGTAATGCTTGAGGTCTACATATGTATGTCAAACCATGTGTCATGTGAAGGTCAGTCTGGGTCCACCGAGAGCACTGACTGTGCCAAACTAAAACCAAGACTATCAGGAATACAAGGAACCCTAAATCTTCAAGAATTGATAACTCCTGGGCAAAAACTAACAAAATCACAGTGACATGATAATCTGTATTCTTATTTCAGAATGGGACACAGAGCTCCTGCATTCCACAAAAGTCCCTCTTAGGAAGGTACAAAAGAAGGGAATAGTGCCCTTTGTCCTCATCTGACCAGCATCTGTGCCAGAACACAAATTCAATTCTCCACCACCAATACACAGACACACAGACACACAGACACACACACACACACACACACACACAAGCCATTCTTAAACAAGAACAGTGAAGGACCTACCGAGTAATGACCAGCCCAGGATAAAAGCATCAGGAATGACTGCTCAGAGAAGGGATTCAAAAATGTACAAAAGACAGAGCTGTAAGAAGCCTCAGAGCTCATGTGATCAATCCCTGACTTCACGGATGAGGACGGTGAAGGTCCATACCAACAGGTGATGAGCTCTGAGTCCGACCACAAGCAGACCCGGGGCTGAGGCCCAGGTCTTCACCCTGCAGCCATTGCTTTTCTCATGCTCCAAGCTGAAGGCTGGAAGATTTACCAACTCACCCCTGTACTCCCACCCCAGGGCCTGGGAAATGAAAGGCCTTCACGGAAACAAGTCAGGAGCAAAGGCAATCAGTGCTGTCCAAGTTGCCCAGTACTCACTGCACAACACCCATCTCACCCCATGCTCTTGTCTCTTCCCTTCCTTGATTGTCATCCCCTCTGTGGAACTACCCCACATTCTCAGGGCCCGCTGCTCTTCTCCTTCTCAAATGTGAACAAGCGCAGGTACAAGACAGCCAGGCCCCAGCATGGTAAACATCGAACCGCAGAAACAGGGGCATGGGGCAATGATGAAAGAGTGCCCAGAAACACCACACGGCCCCAGCTCCCAAAGAGTCTCTGGGAGGCAAGGAAAAAAGACAAGGATGAGAGCTCAGAGAGGAAGGAAAGGATAAAACAGCAGCAGCGATGGGCTCGGGAGTGATGATGGTGGCGAGAGGAGAAATGACTGGAAAAATAAACTGAGTTGAAGCAGGAAAAGGGCAAGAAAGATGGGAAATAAATGACAATGAGAAGAGAAATACCCAC
Source organism: Mellivora capensis (assembly GCA_004024625.1). Classification (NCBI taxonomy): domain Eukaryota; kingdom Metazoa; phylum Chordata; class Mammalia; order Carnivora; family Mustelidae; genus Mellivora; species Mellivora capensis. The sequence goes on along the minus strand of PISX010002212.1, from coordinate 17,092 downwards.
CCTACCAGGAACTGCAATCTGGAAATGCCTCTGTAAAGAGAAGGGGGTGGGGCAGGGAGGAGCTGAATTTTGACGCTTACAAAGACTATTTCTTCTTTTTTATATATATATATTTTTTATTTATTCATTTGACAGGCAGAGATCACAAGTAGGCAGAGAGGCAGGCAGAAAGAGAGGAGGAAGCAGGCTCCCTGTTAAGCGGAGAGCCCCATGTGGGGCTCTATCCCAGGACCCTGGGATCATGACCTGAGCCAAAGGCAAAGGCTTTAACCCACTGAGCCACCCAGGAGCCCCTACAAAGACTATTTCATTCGACCCCAAAATTGATCACTATACTGCACACCAGAAACTAAGATAACATTGTATGCTAACTACGCTGGAACTGATGATTTTAGGAATGAATTCTTGCCATTTGCAACAACACAGAGAGATCTAGAGGATACAATGCTAAGTGAAGTCAGTCAGAGAAAAAACAAATACCATGTATTTCATTTATACTGGAATTTAAGAAACAAATGAACAAATAAGAAAAGAGACAAAAAAGCAGACTTTTAAATACCGAGAACTGCTGGTTATCAGAGGGGAGGTGGGTAGGGGAAATGGATGAAATAAGTGAAGGGGATTAAGAGCACACTTATCCTGATGAGCACTGAGTAATGCATAGTATAGTTGAATCGTTATACTGTATACCTGAAATGAATATAACCTTTTATGTTAAATAAAATTAATTTTTTAACATTTAAAAAAAGTGGAAAAAAAATTACTGAGGGCAAACAAAGCACCATGGTGCTTCTCACCATGGGAAAGTGGGCAGCCGTCCAGGCTCTTGTGCAAGAGCTGACCTGAAATCCAGGGCCCTACCTTCTGTTTCTTACAGATGCATGGACAAATGATGGATGGATGGGCAGAAGGATGGAGGTGGACGGAGAGAAAGAGAGAAAGTTTTCATTCATCTCTCCACTGGCCTTTATCACCACTTTACATCAAATGACCCAAGTGCAGTCATGGCCATCTGACTTTATAACTGAACAAGGACCATGGTTCGAGCGTGGATCATTCTCACCCCAGCTTCTACAATACAGAAACTTCTGTTTACAAGACCAAACATGAACCTTCAATCTAGAAACAGAAACATGCTTTACAAACCTTATTATGTGCAGATACTTCCCTACTGACACAGCCCCCATAGAGACATTACTAAAGGAACTTCAAGAAAAAAAGTCAGAATTTGTTTTAACTCACACTGAATACAAAATTTCTTGCTTCCTGAAATGGAAATTCAATGTGAAAGCAGTAGTATTTATCAATGTATTATATGAGGTTGCTTAGTAACCCATAAGGATAAAAATGGCCATGAAAGGACCCTTTTGTGTTTTCATTAACAGGACTGTGGGTGGGAATGGATCAGGCATCGTGCTAAGTTAAACATCTCACTAAGTCCTTACCGTCACTCTTCGGGGTAGAAACCATCATCCTCGTTTTATAGATGAAGGAACTGAGGCTTTCAGAGGTCAAGTACTCTGACCACAGTGATCTGAACATTCAGGGGCAGACAGAGGAATCACGGCCATCTCTGCAAGGTGGGCTCTGCTTCCCTCCTAACTCCTGCTCCATCCTGCCATTGTGCTCAGTGCTCTGTTACCTGGAGGCAAGGCCTCTGCAGGGGCTGATGCACTGCACTGAGGGACCCCAGCCACGTCACCAGACCTAGATCTAACTTAAGGGGGGTCTTCAGTGACTCATTAATACACTGGGAATACTTAGAAGAAATGATCTGTGTTGAAGGAGCGTGAATACTGTGACCACATTTATTTTATTCTTTCTCCTCCCGTCTTTGAACAAATCCCTAATTTGTGCCAGGCACAGATAATAGTAAGGGGACAAGTCCTGCTCCTACCCCCAGAGAGCTCACAGCCTCACAGGCAGCAAAAGCTCAGACACACACACATTAGTACAGGGCACCCTGCACAGCTGGAAGCAGAAGGATCCAGGCCCACCGTGCAACATTGGAAAAGCCCTCCCCTAGAGGACAAAGGGGACTCTGTCTAGGAAAGGGAATTCAAAGTAAAGCATGAAGACTGGCTATAGAATGGTTCCTTGGGAAAGGACAATTGATTGCAGGCAGGCTGTCTTACACTTGAGGTGGTAAGCAGGACCACAGGGGAAGCTGGACGTGGAGGCAGAGGCTGGCTCAGAGAGGGCATGAGGGACAGGAACTCACTGGGGGAGAAGGGTTGATTTTGAGCAAGGGAGTGACTCAATCACCTCTGTATTTATCTAAAGGGCAGAAAGGTCACACCAGAAAGGATGCTATGGAGGTGGCCTTTCTTGGGATACAGTCTCTCTCCCCATTCTCTACCGCTCAGTCACTTCTAAAGAATACCAAAAATAACCCCAGAGGTTAGGAAAATATGTGTCTGGGTCAATGTGACAAGAAATGCGAGTCTGGCTCTCCACCCGCACTGATGCATTAGTGGAAGGAACATAAAGGTTGAACGTGAGGCATCTACAATCAAATTAGATCTGAGTTCCAACCTCAGCAACCTCAGTTACCTCAACTATAAAATGCTGCTAAAAATCGGACGCACCTTTGCAGGTAAAACAGGTAGGAGTCAACCAAATCAGCACCTGACACTTAAAGGGTTTTTTAGCTAGTTGCTAATATCACCCTGCTAAAAACATCATTATTAGTATTCTTTATTTCCTGAAAAAACATTGTTTGAATAGTTTTCGTGTGCCTGGCATTCTTCTGTTTTACTGAAAACAACTCAAGAGAGATTGATGGTACCCTTGTTTCACAGATTGAGCCCAAAAGGCTAAATTCTTTGGCCTGAGTTACACAGACCCTCAATTCCCCTTTAAGGCAGCAAGAGGAGTCATGGAAATATAAGCAGAAAAGTAAAATAAGCACTACACACCCATGAAAAAGTTGCCACATTTTATCAATAAAAACCTTCTCTACTTCAAAATTTCCTTTTATAGTACAGAAATAATAACTTTAAAAAAAAACCCACAAGTTTTAAAAAGATTGATTTATTTATTTGAGACAGAGAGAGAGAGAGCACGGCAGGGCAGGGCAGAGAGAGAGAATCCCAAAACAGGCACCATGCCCAGCACAGAGCCCAACATGGGACTCAATTTCATAACCCTGAGATCATGACCTGAGTCAGAATCCAATGGGATGTTCAACCGACTGAGCCACCCAGGCACCCCAGAAAAACCAGAAGTATTTCTCAAAATACGTTGTTTGGGTTTTTGTTTTGTTTTGTTTTGTTTTTGCACTTCACTGCCCCTTATTAGCATCTTTGCAGAGCACCCCTTGCTGGGATGGGGATGCAGTCTCTAGGGGACCCAGGGAGGTAGATGGATGCAGCCTCCAGCCCATGTGTGGAGGGACAGGCTGCTGTGACAGCAGAACCCAGATGCTGGTGTTTTGGGTCTCAGCTGTGGGGGCCTTGCAAACAGCCACAGCCCATACTAGAGGACCCCTGAGGACACTTTGTAGGCCGTCTTTGCCTGTGGAGCCAGGGAAGTACAGACAGCATGTAGGTCACTGAACACTCCCCTCTGGTAGCAGCAGTCTCCTGGCTCAGTGAGGTTTTGGTGAAAGTACTTGTTAAAGCAACTGGGGGCTGGCTGGACCTGGCGTCTGGGGGCCACGTGCTAACCCCCCTTCTTGGGCATGCCGATTCTGCATGGTGCCATGGTCTTGCTGGCCTGGGAGCTCTGGGGTCACAGCTACCATTGAAAATGCCATAAAAACATAGTCCCTCTCCAAAGATAAAAGTGCATGTGCACAAACACATAAATTGGTGAGCAATGCTGGGGTTGTGTACCAGCCCCCCCACCCGCCACCCAGGTCCTTGATAGAAACTGCTAGAAGATGGTGCTGAGGGCCCCAGGAAGCTGCTCAATGAAAGGAAGAAACCCCAGGAGCCAGGGGAGAAGGGGCAGGGGACCCCAGACACTAGAAATCCTCAACAGCCCAACTCTCCCACCTCAAATACTAACTGGCTACTCAGGAGAGAAAACTAAACCTTGGGTCCTGGACACCTCCCCTCTGAGTGAGTCCTCTGTGTGCAAGGAAAGCCACTGGAACAGCAGGCAGTCCCCAGCACCAAGCACCTGTCCGACAGCATCTTCACTCATTTTGCTGCCAACTTCATGGCACGTGGGTGTTCTGCCTTCCCGGGCCAGCCCCCAGATGTCCTGAAGACCCACATGATGAACTCTAAGACAGTTCACTCTACCAGAATTTGGCATGGTATCTACCAGTGATAGCGTTTTTCAGGACCTGGATGCTACTATGGTCTGTTAGAAGGTTTAGAGAATGCTCACTTCCTAGGATATTCATCTATCTCAGTTGTGCATGTGATTTTTCTAGAATTAGAAGTGGTACAAGGGGGCACCTGGGTAGTTGGTTAAGTGTCTGCCTTCAGCTCAGGTCAGGTCATAATCCCAGGGTCCTGAGATCAAGCCCCACGTCAGACTCCCTGCTCAGCGGGGAGCCTGCTTACCCTTCTCCTTCTGCCTGCCACTCTGCCTACTTGTGCTCTCTCTCTGTGTCAAATAAATAAATAAAATCTTAAGAAAAAAAAAAAAGGAAGAAGTGGTGCAAGCAACAGGTGATCAGAGCACTAAGAAATGTTACCTGTGCTCTGTGCTACATCACTACCCCATCTGCACCTCTAGGAACAGTCATAGACACTAGAGTCTCCTTTCTCTTCTATATTCAAATTCTAGTAGCAATTTCCTAGAAGCATGTTTTGCTCCTCTTTCTGAAGACCGTGAAGTCAGACTCCCAGCATTTCACACCTAGAGTCAGGTAACCTCAGATCCCCTTCCCACCTCTTTCACTGATCACTGTGTACTACTAAACAAGTAGCCTAACTTGTCTGTGCTGCAACTCCTCTCCTCATCTGTTAAATGGGATTAACAGAAGATATTCCTTCTTTACATGTCAGTGAGTGTTCAAGCAGGTAATGGGCGCTGTGTGTGACACTTAAGAACTCAGAAAGTGTGAGTCTTCTTTCTCATTTGTAAGGTACATCTACTTTGCAGGTAATAAGGCCCAGTGTTTATGAATGATTTCTTCCCCAAAGTCCTCAACTATCTGTCAGAACCCAGGTTCTGGGGGACTGAGACATTATCTCACAGGCAGAAAGGACTCAAAAAGTCAACTCAAATTTAAAAGGTCAAATGAAAAGCAAAGAATATTTTTGCAAACCGGAAGAATCACTTTTCATTGTGTGTTTCTGCTATGATCTTTAATATACCACTTTTTTCATGTCCAAAGTAAGATATAGATTCCTACTTCATTCATCAAGTATTTATCAAGCCCTGATTGAGTACATTCCACACACTGTATGAGGAATAAGGGATGGAGCAGTGAACTGAGCAAATCCCTGCCCTCATGGTTTTGAGTCCTCTGGGAAGACATAATTTAAAAAAAAATCAAACAATGATGTTATACCGAGAATTTAAAATAGAATAATGCCAAGTGTCCAGGGAGTTACTTCAGATTGGGCAAAGAAACCTTGGAAAGGCAGGACAAGAAGCTGAGAGCTGAATTTCGAGATCTGCAAGTTTTTTTGTGTTTATTTTGTTTTGTTTTTTAAATTTTTTTTTTTAGATTTTTATTTATTTATTTGACAGACAGAGATCACAAGTAGGCAGAGAGGCAGGCAGAGAGAGAAACAGGAAGCAGGCTCCCCAGCTAGCAGAGAGCCCGATGGAGGGCTCAATCCTAGGACCCTGGGATCACGACCCAAGCTGAAGGCAGAGGCTTTAAGCCACTGAGCCACCCAGGTGCCCCTCGTTTTGTTTTTTAAATAAAGGAAGAAAAAGCAATGAGAATGGAGTGAATGAGGACACCAAAAAAGGCTAGGTCAGCAAAGAAGGCAAATCTTTTGGCAAAAAACACTGAGGGCAGGCACCTGAGTGGCTCAGTTATTAAAGCATCTGCCTTTGATTCATGTCATGATCCCAGGATCTTGGGATCAAGCCTCAGGTCGGGCTTTCTGCTCAACAGGGAACCTGTTCCTTCCTCTCTCACTCCCCCTGTTTGGGTTCCCCCTCGCTGTCTCTGTCAAATAAATAAATTCTTAAAAAGGGGGGGCTTTGTCCCCCAAACACAGGAATAAAATGAAGGGAGCTGCTCCACTGCCCTCAGTTTAGTGACAGGCTAGGTTGGAAGGTCACCTGGCTACCAAAACAGAGACCTGAAAGCTGGCTGAAGTAACCAAGTAAACGCTCATTTCTTGCTCACGTGAGAGCCCCATCCAGATGTTGCTTCCTAACAGTCTTCCAAGGACCCATATTCCTGCCACCGTGTGGCTCCACCACCTGCAACACTTGGGTCCCAAGTTAGCCTCTCTGTTCCAGCCAGGAGAAGAGACGATGGACAAGCACACCTGTCCAGGCCTGAGCAGGCACTGGTCTCTGCAGCTCCCACTCCACTGTATAGCTGTGTGCCCCAGACAAGGAAGGGACATGTGGTTCTTGGCTCAGTCTCTGCCACAGGCTCTGGCACAAGATTCCCAGAGCATGTAAGAGCAAACAGTGTCCCTTCCCAAGATCAAGCTAATCAAATGACAGAATGCTGTGCTTCAAAATCAGAAAAACAAAAAACTTAACACAAGCAAGAATTGGTGAATTGAGTTAAAAATGATGATCAAGCCACGTCATTACACACCTTTGGCCAACCATCCTGCATCACAACTGTTCCTAACACTAGATAGATGATGGAAAGAGCAGTGACCGCAAACACGATTTACAGAACACGCTTAACCCAGAGTTGCTTTGGCAGTTACTCGTGGATCTCCTCAGGATTCCCAACAGGATCCCTCTCCTCAGCTAGAACATTCAGTACCACAGGATCCTTTCTAGGTGTGCACTAATTCTCTGTAGCTAAGAGTATTCTTTAGCATTCAGAATGAAAGGAGAAAGTAGGAACCTTTCACCTTGTCCTAACTCTATGTGGTAGCACCAAAGAGGGCTTTGTTCTATTATTTTCCACACTGTTCTATTTCCAACATGTTATCACTGAAAACCATTTTCTAAAGTTTTCAATAATAGACATAACGATCACACCTGAGTTTAAAGAAAAATTGAATTTTCAACTTGTAGAGCTAAGGAGTTGATTCAAGAGCTGTCGAGGCACCAAAAGGGAAGCCATTAATTGTGACCCATGATTCAGTGAGCCACTAACCCTACCATTCCCTTACTACATTTTGATAAAACAAATAATTAAGAATGAGATGTCTTTCCAAAAGACATTTGTTGTACCTGCTTACCAATGGAGACATAGATGTCCTTGTCAAACAAACAAATGGCAGGAGCAAAGTGGGATCGGTTATTACAAATCAAGACTTGAAACGAACAGGGCCAACACTAACAAGATGGATTTCCCGACTATGAATGAAAGTACTGTACTTTAAGAAAGCTTAGCAGCACAGCAGAGGATGGAAGACCACTGATGTGGAAAGGATCTCGAGATTTCGGAAGGCAGTGACCCTAGGGCAGTCGACAGGTGACACAGCTGCCCATAACAAGCAAAGACTACCTGAGTTTGCAGGACAGTGTCCAGAAGAGGAAGAAAATCGTTCCATTGTCTGCTTGAAGCCAAGCCTCCCAGGTGAGAACAACTCTCAAACCCACATCAAAAGGCTGTTGAAATTGGGAGTTTACTCTGGCAAAGAGAACACTCAGTGGATAGACACAAAAGCTGTTCTCAAACTTCTGAAGAATTATACACAAGAAAGAGCAGAGTTTCTTCACAATGTCTCAGGGGCAAAACTAAAACCAATAGAGAGAATTATTGGAGACAGACTTTTAGACAATTAGAAATTTGTAATAATTACAACTATCTAAATATGGACTCTCTTCATGATGGGGTGAAGAGTTTTCTCTCCACCGTGGTAATAAAAGCAGATGACCATCTGTTCCTGTTGTCAGAGAGAATTTCTACACATAAGATTCTATGACAAAAGTGGTTCCAACTTGCATTGAACACGTGGGGCATTTTTAAAAATTAACATATATTGTATTATTTGCTTTATGGGTACAGGTCTGTGAATCATCAAGCTTACACATTTCACAGCACTCACCATAACACATACCCTCCCCAATGTCCATAACCCAGCCACCCTATCCCTACCTCCCCAACCCCCAGCAACCCTCAGTTTGTTTCGAGAGATTAAGAGTCTTCGCTTTTGCTGATATTCAGAGCACCACAAAAGCACAAAGTGGACATGGTCACAAAAGATCATTTCATGCACGCTCCCCAGCCCCGAGTTCTCAGCACAGAGATAGTCAAACTGACCCACAAAAAGCACTTTAAATTTGCTTTATGTTTCCAAGAAGAGATTTCCCTATTTTCTTAGTATCCTCAGTCTTACCTTTTCAGGAAGTTCTTCCTCATGTCTCATCTGAATTCTCCCTGCTCTAATTATATAAATTAACATGGATAACAAAATGAGCTCGGTCATGATGACAGAATAATGTTTGACATAGAACATATAAAGAAACATTTGCAAAGACTAAATGTGAAGCAATGAATGTTAAAATGTTTCCAATCTCTAAATGTCAAATGTCATTCAGAACAGTTCTAAAACCCATGACAAGACTGGTTTACACATGCTTTCATTTTTGAGTGCAAAAACAGACCTCCTTGTGTAAGAGCTCTGCTATTCTTCTCAGACCCCACTTTCTATCTCTATGCAGGAAGAATGGACTGAACCTTAATGTGTTTAGATTAAAATCACTCAAAACAGAGGGGAAACAACACTTGAGCGGCAGAAACACAGGACAGCTTTAAAAGGTTAGTGACAGCATTGAGTACTCAAAAATGCCTGGTTTGTTTAAAAGATACCAAAATACAAATTCAGGAAAGCCTGTCATTCTCTCATTTCTTTAGGAAATAGATAAAGCCGCCAAATACAAAAGCTGCCTTGAAACAACGCTCAGCACAGAATTCTCGCTCGCCTTATTCCTAGCAGCTTGCACTGTGCTTAGTAAATGTATCACATACTGTGTTGACGTACTCCAGGAACAAACCAATTTGCCTACTTGTCAACTCCTTAGTTCCCAATTAACTGGAAGCATGTACTTGCTTTTTTTTTCCCCAAGGCTTCCCTACCAAAAATAAAAGTAAAGCTAAGCTGTCAATCAGCTCTTTGAGAAGAAATTGTTTTTGTTACTACCATAGCTGGGTACTAAGAGACAATGTCCATAATCAAGACAATGAATTCATATCTATTTAACTGGAATTTTGTTCACGAGCATGTTAGCCATATGAAGAGATGGGAAGCTCAGAGCCCAGAAGCTTCAAAGGACTTCCTTTTCATCCTCGAGACTGAATCACACGCCCCTCTCCTCTGACAGTGAGTTTTCCAATCTCTGTAGATACACACACACACACACACACACACACACACACACACTCTCTCTCTCTCTCTCTCTCTTTCTCCCCTGGTTTCAACCAGGAAGGATTTGGTCTTTGCAACCAAACATGGTCCAGTATGGGGAATAACTCACATTGCCCAAGTCTGTCACTTTGATTACTAGATTAACAATAAGACTCTGGGAGGCTTTTTATTTTTAATGATTTTCTTAATTAAGAAATATACATCTTGAAGTTGAGGCCTGGCAGCAAAAAGGGTTGCCAGACACCCAAAATGGAAGCCAAGTCTTTAAACTCTTCTCAAATCCTTTTCACACTCTTCTTCATTATCCAACCAAATGTTGTTAGCTACTCTTAAGAGAAGATGACTGGCCCAGGGGTCTGTGAGCCAGGCCTGCGAATGAATGCACTTCTCCCCACCAAGAACATTCCTATCTTTTCCAAAATATCTGCCAAAAAAAAGCAAACTCATGGAATATCTCAGTACAGAGACCTTACTTCAATCAGTAATGGAGATGGCATTTTTAAAAAGATTTTATTGATTTTGAGAGACAGAAAGCAAGCACACAGAAGGAGGGGCAGAGGGAGAGAGAGAATCCCACCGAGACTCCACGCTGATTGTAGAGCCCAAGCCAGGACTCCAACGCATGACCCTAAGATGACGACAGAAGCCTTAATTGACTGAACCACCCAGATGCCCTGGAGGTAGCATTTTTTAAAAAGACAATAAAAATCTGTAGTTATTAGCTGATTATTAACCTATGATAGTCTCTAACTTTAATTTCACTTAAATAGAGTGCAAATGCAGGGGCGCCTGGGTGGCTCAGTCTTTAAGCATCTGCCTTTGACTCAGGTCATGATCCCAGAGTCCTGGGATGGAGCCCCGCATCGGGCTCCCTGCTCGGTGGGAAGCCAGCTTCTTCCTCTCCCACTCCCCCTGCTTGTGTTCCTGCTCTCGTTCTCTCTCTCTCTCTGTTAAATAAATAAATAAAATCTTAAAAAAAAGAAAGAAAGAAAGAAAGATGGTGCAAATTCCTTTATGAAAGTGAACAATATTCTTACAGTCACCATTTCAATCATTGCTAACAGTTGCTGAATTCACCCAAGAGAAAAAATTAAATGTGGTGGACCAAAATTCTATTCACACACATAAGACTTAAACTTAAAGGTCATATCCACAGAGAGGCGATTGGTCATACTCAGTGTTCCTAAAAAGAATTCATGTAATACAGGGCTCTGAGAATAGGATGAGCTATGTGCAAAGAGCTACACCCAAGGGATTCTAAGTTCTTAATTTGTGCCAAAACCTCTCCTGTACTGGTGTGCCTGGATTTCTGACACTCCTATCATCAAGGTTATTCCTTGGGTATTTGTGAAGTCATTCAACATTATGATAATATTTAATGATACAGAAAAACATTTGTGAAGTGAAAAATAGGTCACAAAATAGGTAAATAAACATTTTTGCTTAAGTAATGTATATACCCAGAATAAAATGAGTGATACAGGAAATCAGGGTGGTGTTGTTATTACTGTCGCTGTTGTTTTAACCTTCTTGGTACTCTTCTATATTCTTCAAGATTTCTACAGTGACCCTACAACATCCTATTTATGATTAAGAGAAAAATCATAGGGGCGCCTGGGTGGCTCAGTGGGTTAAGCCGCTGCCTTCGGCTCAGGTCATGATCTCAGGGTCCTGGGATCGAGCCCCGCATCGGGTTCTCTGCTCAGCGGGGAGCCTGCTTCCCTCTCTCTCTCTCTGCCTGCCTCTCTGCCTACTTGTGATCTCTCTCTGTCAAATAAATAAATAAAATCTTTAAAAAAAAAAAGAGAGAAAAATCATAAAACTTCAAGTAAATATAACAATCACCCTTGGATAAACTTGTCATACAGCTATCCTACTCCTAGTTATTTATGTAGATATCGTTGTGAACTTACATTCACCCAAAAACTGTACGAATGGTTATACAGCAGTACTCTTAATCACCAAAAAGTGGCAATACCTCAAATATCCATTGGTCAGAGAATAAATGGCCTGTAGCATCTCCACACGGCAGAACGCTGTTCACAATATAAAGCAATGAACAACTGAGACACACAACAAACGGATGACTCTCCCATGCATTGTGCCGAATGCCAACAGGCAGGCTCGAAGGGCTAGATGATTTAGGATTCCATCTACAGGACATGCTGGGACAGGTAAAAATAGAGGGAGGAGGGCAGATCAACACTGCCAGAGCCTGCGATCAGGAGAGATATGGGCTACAACCCAGGGGCAGCACTGAGAATTTGGGGGGAGGGGGTGATAAAAATGTTCTATAACTGGATTGTGGCACTAGTCACAGGACTGAATGCATTTGTCAAAACCAAGAACTATATACTAAGAAGGATGGATTTTACCATAAAAACATTATACCTTAACAAATTTGCAAATAAAAACAAAAACAAAAACCCATTTGGAACTGAAAGGTGTCTAGATTGTATTCTGTTCTGGGTGATTCTTTTTCCAAAACGTACCTATGTTTCTTCAAAATTTTTAATTATTAATTTTAATTATTTTATTAAGTATTTTACTTCATAGGCATGGAGTTCTGAAAGGAGTGGGACACAGAAATGAGAATCTTTCAAAGGAGTGAGGAGATTAAATACTGTTCAAGACACTCAGGCCTGTCTATAATATCCCTGGGGACCCTGGCAAGGGCACCTCTGTGGTCCACTCATAAGAGACGACACAAAGGATTCCAGAGCCGAAGAGAAGGTGCTTAAAAGCAAGAGAAGACAGCAGGCATAATTTTCCAGAACGATACTTTCAGGAGGCAACCAAATGCACACTGGGAAATCCACTCCAGAGAGCCAATATGTGGCTGTGACCCAGCACCTGTAACCCTCACACCCATGCCAGCACCACTTCTAGACAGATTAAGGCATGACTAAGCAATCATCAAGCCAGTTTGGTTTGCTCAGTTTAGGGCTTAAAATGCCCTCCGCACCTCTGGATATTACAAAAGTGCTTCTGAGAGGGGTCTGAAGAGATTTAGAATGGCTGATCCTTGTAAACGGATTTGGGAACAAGGAACTTTCTCTAGAGCTTAGTGAGGGAGCTGGTTTTCTGTTTTGTTTGGTCTCTCCCCCCACACACATCTTTAGAAGAACATACAAATAAGCCTTAACTGATGCTTATCATGAGCTTAAAAGAATTTAATTAGAACAGTTTTACGAAATATGAAAAACCAGTTTTTATAGAAACTTCTTTTTCCTAAGAAATAATTCTTTACTCTCTATATGAGAGAGTGATGCCTATTCTTTTGGCCTATTCTTTTTATCTGTAGAGAAGATAAGGGGGTAAAGTGGCCTAGGAAATTATTACAGGACAACAATTATGTTAATCTCTTCTCTGAACACTTTGAAAATAAAATAAAACCTTCTTAAATCAAACTATGGAGTAAAATATATCAGGCGCCTGGGTGGCTCAGTGGGTTGAGCGTCTGCCTTCCCCTTGGGTCAGCCCCACATAAGGCTCCCTGCCTGGTGTGCATGTGGCCCATTGGGGGGTGGGGGTTCTGCTTGCCCCTCCCCCCGCTCATGTGATGTTCCTTTCTCTCAAATAAATCTTTAAAAAAAAAAAAAGGAAAGAAAGAAATCTATCTCCTAATATATGAAAAACAGAGACTAGCAAACTAATGTTGAAAGAGAATGTTTCGGCTAATTAGAAGATTAAATTAATTTTAAGTCCTTAAAAGGGCTGTCTCCATTAAACAAGGGAGATCATCCTAATCTGTTCATTAAACTGGACCACCAAAGAACGGCTACTTTAGAACTCAGTTAGCCCTGTTATATATAAACATATATATATGTACACACATACACACATTAACCATTGTGTTCATGGTCTCTGAACAGGGATGGACCATAAAATACCTGTCTGTTGCTTGTCAGGGCTTTTCTGGGAATTGAACTTGTCAGGACTAGCACTGCCAGGTTTAACTTAGTAACCAAATGTCCAATAATAAATGAGAGCAAGTAAATTCACATCCATTATTTTCATGTCCTACTCAAAGTGGGTCTTCCTAAAAAAAATAAAGCATTGTACGTTCTGAAAAATATAAGGTGAGGTGAGAGACAAAATGGTAACATGGAACCTTGCCTGGGCTGCAGGTCAAGAGAACTGGGCCCTGTGTTTTATTCATCCCTTCCCCACACTTATGGAGTCATTCCAGTCTGACGGTCTCAGGGAATCCATTTAATAGCTGTGCAACTTTGGACACACCATTTATAATCTCTCTGAGCCTTTGAGAGGAAAAAAACCATACTTAGCACACTGGGCAAGTCATGGGAATTAGATAAAAGGTTTACAAAACAGTGAGCACAGTGTCTGGTATTGAGTGAATGTTCAAGAATATTAATTATCTCTCGCCCTCTCTCCTTTCTGAAAAGCTTTTGTTATACATCCACAATGAATCTTTCTGCTTAGTCTAAGGAACAGTCCAGCAGAGAAGCAAGCTTTTCTATCTCTGAGTCCACATATGCCGGACAGATCTGTAGGCTACTGCTTAATTATTTCTCAACTAGCAGTGACTAGCTGCAAAAGTCCACAGCTGATGGGCTTTCAGATGGGACCATTAAACACTGACTATGTGTCTAGGTCTGCAGAAAATTTTCCAGGTTAGGGTGTGGCCAGCACAGGACACATGATGGAATTTTTCCTAAGCCTTTTATACCAAGGACATCTCAGACAAGGCTTATACAAACAGATGGGACCAAGATTCCTCAACAGTTTCTAAGCAAAAGGCATAGGATTAACTGCTAGCTCCCTGGTTTAAAAACAAAAACAAAAAAAGACACCACTAATAAATGTAAATAATTAAAGTCTTTAAAAATGGGCATTTCAGGGCGCCTGGGTGGCTCATAGGTTAAAGCCTCTGCCTTCGGCTCAGGTCATGATCCTGGGGTCCTGGAATCAAGCCCCGCATCGGGCTCTCTGCTCGGCAGGGAGCCTGCTTCCTCCTCTCTCTCTGCCTGCCTCTCTGCCTACTTGTGATCTCAGTCAAACAAATTAATAAAATCTTTAGAAAAAATAAAAATAATAATGGGCATTTCAAAAATAAAAGCCAAGTGAAAACTAGCCAGATAAGCCAAATTCAGGCTCATTTTACACAAAGGACCCCACAGCACTCAAAAAGAGGTAGCTTCTGGAGGGAAATAAACCTAAAGTCACTGACCAATAGGCCAAACCCACCGGCACTTTGAACACTTTAGATCTGTCCCTCTCTGTACAAGACAGGCTGGCATAAGCAGTGACTCTGTAGGTCGATACAAGTGGAGGGTTGGAGAAGGAAGGCTTTGGGCAACCGGTATCCACAAAGCCCTGAAGTTTGTATTATATAGATTCTTCACAGACACTGAGGCAAGGGACTGCATCTCATTCACACTCCAGAGCCCCCACGTTCCCTTGCACACTGTGAGGAACAGCCCCTGTGGCTTTCCTTGCCCTTTAGAGCTCAAGAGAAAGAAAAATCAAAGAAGTCCAGATTCAGCAGTTTCCTACTCTCCAGGTTCTCAAAACAAAGACCTTAGTGAGAAATTAAGTGAAGAAATATTCTAATGTCTCTTTTAAAGCTAATGATTACTATGAGTTCAAGCCTCCTATTTGGGGGGAATTGGAGAGCTACCACATTTTGTATAAAGCTGCTATTTTCAAAGGCATGGCTCTTTCAAATTCCCCCATTCTCCAAATCCTAAGATTGTCAGCAAAGTGACAAAGTATATGTTTGCTTAATTCTGGCATAGGTGGCACTTCATTTTCTCAAGTGTCCACTTTGAGATAAGTATGTGCCATTTGTAAGACGTTGGTCAGAAGGAAGAACAAAGAATGGGTTGGCAGATTTGGGCCCAGAACCTTGGTCCAACCTGTGGCCCTAATGCACTTCCAGGTCTCGGAGGAGGACAGCTCTCTTCAAAGTCCACCTATGCATTCACTCCCAACTCCTCAGGTTTTACCATCCCACCCATCATTTGCCCTCTTCCTCTTGCATTTCAACTGGCACCTTAAAGAGATTATCAACATGTTCAACTCCAATGCCATTTCAGAGTCAGCTTCTTCCTTCATCTTGTATCCCCTCACTCCTTCCTGTGATCATCGAGGTCTGCCATCCCCATCACCCTTTCTAAGTCACTACAATCCCGTCAGTATCCTACCACACCTCCAACTCCTAGATAAAAGCCCCCTGCCAACATCTTAACAGCCAAATGCCATGTTATGTGACCTCTCTGCTAACTCTTATGACCCCTCACTTCTTGACGTTCTCCCGTCCCCCCTTTTCCAATGCATCACTTGCTCTATCCTATTTGAACCACCTTAGTTTTGCAAGATCTCATCATTGATTAAATCCATCAAAAAGAAGGATGTGCTTCCTCTGAGAATCACCTGTTATGTCTACTCATGTGGTCATTTACTCATACCTGCAAAATATCGCCATTATAAAAGGATCTCTATAATCAAAAGGGACAAAAAAAAATTTGCATCATTTTCAATATTCCTTCTTAATATTTAAGGCAGCTACCAGATTCAAAATAACTTAATGTACATTAATTCATTTGTCTTTTACAACAACCCAGTCTTAGTTGAACCCATAGGCCCCTGAGGCATACGGTCCAACAGACAGGATTAATATGAGCACCTACATCTGTCCATTCTTCTGCCGATGCCTCTTCCCTATTGCCTGGTAGTCTGTGGCTTTCCTTCAATGACACCTGGCAATGAGTCACATCTAGTACTAAGGAATATAATCCCCAGTTAATATTTTGTTCCTACATAAGAATATAATTTCCATTGTTACTGAGGTTTTCATTATAAACATACAACACAGGGCTTTCTTTCTAGGAACATGTACCCACTATGGATGTGATACTTTCCAACTTGCAAAGGAAGTTACTTGTGACTGATACCTAGTGTAACAAGGGTAACACCTTGAAAAGTAGTGATTCCTCCACCACCTTCAATACACACATAGACACACACACACACACTTAATTTAAGCCTATCGTATTTCTCTTGTCAGCCTGAAGCCTTGGAGCTCTGGAATGTTATACTGAGAAGAGAAGACATTTAGCACTCTTACAGCAAAAAACAAAAGAGAACTATCTGCTTCTGACATTGAAAACATGATTTTACATTAGGACAATGGGCTGGAAAAATCAGCTTTATCAAGAATAAAACTTGAAAAATTCAGATTGTGTTGTCTTCTATGAAAGGCAAAGCTGCTTCTTATTAAGGCTAGGGGTGGCTCTTGCTACCCTAGAAGAGAAAGAACCTATGAGAGCAGAAAGCCTAAAATTCACCTGCTCTGGGACCAGGGGATTATAAGGCAAGGTGGGAGGTGAAATATTTGAGCCCTCATCTCTCTTCTGATTTTTGGTCCTAGAACAGAAAAGGGGTGTCAGATAAATTATGGGACACCCCAAGAGTGTAAATCACATTTGACCTACAGGATAGCCAGTTTGAGTTCTGGGATGGTGTGGATGGGACCAGAAGTTCCTGTGCACTCCTACGAAGGATGTAAACAGAAGTGAGCTGAGAGGCAACAGGCCTGGCTAGAAAAAAGATAATCCATGGCAGAGATTACCAGGGTGATGTCATAGGCCATGCACTGGATGGAGGAGGTGACAGATCCGGAGAGGTCCAGAAGAGTG